>MU005780.1:192815-213412 GCA_010093715.1 Pleomassaria siparia CBS 279.74
ATAGGCAATAGATTGAGGGTATTCGGTAACATGTCCCCAAACATGTGCAATAGAATACCCTATATATCTCGCGACTCTGATGTTCGCATGATACTCGTCCGCTGTGAGTGTAGAGTTATTCAGTTGTCGACGTCAGTTCCAAATACAGGCCTGTCTTGCATGTCAGTATTAATATCGGTGAGGCAATTCGAACACATGGGGAGGAGATGCAACAACAACGTAAAAAAAGCGCGGATTGAATGAAAGGACGCAAGACGTCATGTAGCAGATACATATAGATAAATATATGCTACTAAGTGGAGGTCAGTCCTCTAAGCCCAACTGTTTCCTTCCCACGCCGAGGCGCATGATGTCCGAGTACATACACGTGCATACGTGAAAGACGTGCATCGTCAGAAGTATGCAAAGGGAACTACGTGGCGGGACATGAGACTCATGGGAGCCCTCAACAGCGTGCACTAGAAAGTAGGAGAGAGAGAGAGAGAGAGAGAGAGAGAGAAAGATAGACTGATAGGGATGAATGGTAAAACCCGGCGTGGAAGTCAAGACTTACATTGTATGTCAAGACTACCTGTGTGTGTGTGTGTGTGTATCCTACTCGCATCAACACGAACACATCCCCCTTCCCTTCCATTCTATTCCAATACCCATGTATACCGCACCGCACATGGGCATATGCCTAACAACCATAGCCCAAGACAGGCGGAGCAAACAGAAGACAAATGTCAAAGTATCCAGCAAGCAAGGCCGAGCATCCTTCATACTACTACCAAAATGTGGAGATAAGAATCCCATTCTCAAGAACACATGCACAGATATACATTACATGCACACACACATACACACATACATAATAGCACGAGCATAAACATTGCCAAGTTGGAACCTTTATGAGAATAATTAGACGCCCGCGCGCCCCGGCGAAAGAATGAAGCCAAAAAAACAACGAAAGGATTTCCTCCTCCTCCTCCTCCTCATCTTCTGGCCCCCAAAAAAGATAGATGAGATGACACACGAATGCATGCATAGATAGCCAAAACAGGCCCCTCAACAACTAACCACTCGTCCTCAACAACATGCCCCCCCCCCCCCGCCGCCTCAACATATTCTTACCGTTACTAACTACATACTTACCCCCCGACATGGTCAAAAGTCTGCCCTCATGCATTAGAAATTACCTACCTATGCAGTCCTGTCATTTGGATAGTGCCTGCTTCTATGTATGTATGTATCCAGCCCCCCCCCTCTCTCTCTCTCTCCTCTCTCTCTCTCTCTCTCGCTCACACCGACTCGCCCCATGCATGTATGCATGCATGCATGCAGCACCCACTCATTATTATGCATCCGGCGTACCTAACTATGTATGCACCTACTGTACTACCCTTACATAGTCTTTCTCGTGTACGTTAGTTATACATGTAACATGTACATAATTAATGTACCAAGGGAATGCAGTAGCGCGTCCCCTCATCCCTTTCGTCGGGCCCGTGTATCGACCAAGGACGGGGATTGACAATCAATCGGTGTGCGTGTGCGTGTGCGTGTGCGTGTGCGTGTGCGTAGGTCATGGTGGGGAGGTCATGGGGTGAAAGGAGCCGCTGTGGGTATTTGCACATACGTACTTGCACATAATTATAGAAGTTGGACGAGCGATCTGGCATGGATGGATGGATGTAAGTATGTATGTATGCACACACATATGAGCGTAACCCTTTCCACTTCTTCTTCCTCTTCTTCTTCTTCTTCTTCTTCTTCTTCTTCTTCTTCTTCTTCTTCTTCTTCTTCTTCTTCTTCTTTATCCAATCCAGTTCGGCATCGCGATGGTTGGTCATGGTAATAATAGTACACATGTATGTACACATGTACATAGCCTCGAAAGTGAAATCGCGTATCACTGTGTACAGTCTTACTTGCATCCATGGGCCTTGTTCCATGGGTCAAATATAACCAAGACTTGACTTGACTTGCATGTGGTAATTAATTATTACGACAATGCATAAATACAGAATGCGGCCGGCTGAGGCTTGATTGAGGCAGCCCTCGAGGGTCCCGATCAGAACATCATCTATCTATCATCTTGGCCCCCCTCCCCTCCCATCTTAGGGCTCGGGGGAAGAAAGATGGAAAGAAAAAAAGTTGATAGATTTGCAAGTATGACTTGACAGACCTAACCTGAGGGAGGGACGGCCTAGATCATTTAGGGATGATGAATAAATAATAAATATTTCCCTAGTCTTTTTTTGTTCTTTCCGGGGAGGGAAGGGGGGGGGGGGTTACAATAAGGGGATTCTGGAAATCCGCCCCAAAAAAGATTAAGATAAAGATAAGAAAAAGTGCCATGGATGGATTGATTTGCCGTGGTGATAATACATACATGCATGGTTTAATGAAGAAGAAAAAAGCCCATCTTGTTTTAATTTACGGTAACTAGTAAATCAATAGTTAGTTAGTTAGTTAGTTAGTTAGTTGTGTGCAAGTAATCAATCAATCGATCAATCAATCAATCTACGGTAGGCAGGTAGGTTTGTTAGATGCGATCTACGGTATGCAAATCATACCGCTTCTTCTTCTTCTTCTTGTTTCTTCTTTACCTACCTATATCCCGTCCCGTGCGTGTCCAGGGAGAAACTTTATTTCCAGCAATGCTCGAGAACTGATCTAGCATTCATCGTCACAAGATTGCAAGCCGCGGCGGGGTTTGCGGGATAATTAATTATTACTCGCTTCCCTACCTACATATGTTATGAGTTTGGAAGAGGAAAAAAAGGTCAACTGCCGTGAATGGACGGACGGCCTCGGGGCTATTGTCGGCGCGCCTTCGGATGGTAATCTTTCCCCAGACCCCTCCCCCCGGAAGGTCGAGTCCGTCCAACCAGCCCAGGGGAGAACCTAGGAACGTCAATGGTCTCTTCTTCTTTCCCACTCTCTCCAACTTGGATGTCAATTTTTTCCAAACAGACGTGCAAGATATTGGCGACCAAACGCTTCGGGAACCCAGGTGTTTGCTGACAAATCTATGTATCTTGTCGCCGAAGCACCCAGAGTTCGTTCCTACGTCATAAATGGCCGCCTTTGAACGGCGGCGACTCGGCCGTCTCACAGTTGGGGTGATGTACAAGTGTATTAACATGGCTGTTTTTTTATATCATCGCTTGCAAGATTTATATATATGCCGGCTGGTCATCTGCGACCTGCATGACTCTGAAAGTTGGGTTGGTCTACATACAGAGGTTAGCAGGATGCCCGTTGGAAGGGCACGTGTCGGCATCTTGCGATTCGTCATCGGCATTGCGTGCGTTAGCCATGCACGATGGATGCGCGTGGGTGAACCGCCAACTGGACATGTCAGAGATGAGGGGTAAGGTACTCCCGGCGCTGGGGAGCGGAGGCAACAGAGGAAGGCTTGTGAGTCGGGGAGACCGAGACACGATCTAAAACCTCTGGTCCTATAGGCGGATGGGTAGATGGAGCATGTAATGGAGCGTAACTGTACAGTACAGTACTGTAGAGAAGTCTGCGTTGGTGCCCAATGTCAGTGGCATGCTTGAACAGGAAAGTGACCTGAATGTTCCTTTGGACGGGATACACAATTGTCATCACTCGAGTAGGTAACAAAGAACTTGGGGGGAGGTGCATATCCTGTCCCAGGCGCTCTGTTTGGGGGCAAATGGCACGTACTGTAGCAATATAGTTCCCTGTCCAACTCCATCGTCATCTTTTGAACCAATTTCAACGTGTTGTGATTAACCATGAGAAAGCATCCTCGCTGTCCATCAGGCATTGCCGCTGCAGTCAACGTGCTTCGAGAACCGGGTTTCTGGCACCGAGTCAATCGCGCGTCATTGCAAGCAATCGCAAACTCCGTGACGTGCTATAGAAGCGGGTGATATGATAGCAGGATCCTGACTAATGTAATGGAAAGAAAGCCTAAGGCGAACCTCGCGTAGCAGCTTGAAACCCGGACAAATGTTACTCGTACCAGACTTCAAATGCCGAGCTGTCAAACGTCAAACAATGGTAAAGCCCCATTCGCCAAACGGTCGGGAGTGGCTTGCAACCTTTACATGCATCGCGTCGCGCCGTGTAATCGCTGAGACGGGTATTTGGAACACACTGATCCTATGCTTGCCGCTGCGAAGCTGACATGCTCCTATGCTTGGGAGTATCATGAATTTGTGACTCAGGCACCTCCTTGTTGCAGCGCGCAAAGGCAAATTGCTAATAGATGGTCGCGTAGCATGCCAAACTGGTGCATGAGTAGTTTCCTGACTTTGGTCTGGTGGACGTGAGCATCACACTTGGCACACCGCTACTCCGTCCACCAGACACGTGTCGAATCTTTGCCGGTTGCATTTCACCTTCATATAAGGGAAATGCTAACGACAAAGTCACTATTAATTTATCCCTACGGTCAATCCATCGTCCGTAAACAGATAGACCTTGACGCAGGGTAGCAGATGCCGTGTAACGCGAGTGCCCGGTGCGCGAGTGAGAGAAACCTGAGGTGCATAGGACACATGACCATTGCATTTAGCCTGCACGGTGGTGACGCGCTTTTTTTTTTCAACGGGCGGCGGAGGAGTGCCTCGAAAAAATGTCGTGTTACTCAGGAGCACTGTGAAAACGGATAGATGGCAACAACTGTCTTTACACACACGTTTCCACGGGAATAAGACTCCATGTGCATGCCCCAGAGTATTTGAAAAGAGGTTGTGAAGATGGAGAGGAGAAGGGGATTCGGAAGCAGTGCAAACAAGAAAAGTACCCACCAACGAACAAGGGCGGCTCTTATGCCGATGATTACCCTGCTGAGACCTAGGCTTCGCCATGCCATGCACGGGGATCGGTGATGTGCGCGAGTTGAATTGTTCCTTCTGGGTGGTGTGAATATTGTTTCTGGCGACAAGATCTGAGAAACGTGATTCGAGTTGGGGGGGGGGGCGTAGGTGCTAACTGATATATTGGATAAATGCGGAGATTCCATGATTCTTCTCGAAGGACAAGGCCCCGCGGAATAAGTAAGATTTCTAACGCGGATCCTCCTGCTCGCCTAGTTGCGAATGCCGGGCTGGCGAGCCGACCCTTTGTGTTGTCCTGACCTCGCGAGCGGGTAAATCTGCTTGGAGATTGGTCGCTCGACTAGCTGCGACACTACTGAAATCCATGATTAATACCAGCGAATAATGAGAGAGGATTTTCAAAACACATGACGCCCACCACCTGTGAAATACCTTGTTCGTGTTTTAATAGCCGTCAACCCTGGTGTTATCACGTTGGCGTGGAAAATGCCTAGTGTATGGAAGGTTGTGTCATATTACAGCGGCCGTCTTATCGTCCGGGGGACAAGACCTGAAGGTGTGTGTTATTGCGAGGCTGTCGTGCAGCGGGTCCTAATCGTCGGCAGCGTATGCACAGCCAACTGAGTGCTAGTGGATGATACTAAGGAAATTTTCTGCAGCTCGAGATGACCTGCACTAAACGGTGAGCCCATGGCGGGGCAAGCAAGATGTGACTTTCCAAGCTTGCAATTCCAGGAAGCAAGCATCGCCCCATTTTCTGTCGCGATTCGAGTCCATCTCAAGGTTACCAGTAATCGACGCATGGAACAGAAACGCATCCAACCCCACGGACGAAACGACAGAATACCTACTAGCCATGGTAATTATCGAGCATAAGCATGTACCATATGTAGGTAAATACAAAGGTATGTAGGTGGTTGGTGCATACAGGGATAAGACCGGGAAGAGCCGAAACTGCCAAGGGATTACGTTTACCAATCAGCAAGCCTTTCACTACTGTACTAATTAATACCGTACATACTGATTCAATGAGAATTCGCTCTGTAGGGACCGACATATCTGGTCCAAAACAAGCTAGTACAAGGCTTTTCGAGTCGCAGCCACCGCACCGACCATCTACACCACTTTATGCCTGATACCTAGCATAGGTATGTACACAGGTGTGACCTCGACTCAGGTCAGGTTAGTGGGTGACATTGTCAAAAACTGCCGGTTGGCTCCAAAGCTGCCATGGACATTCGGGTATCTCCAGTGTGTCTTTGGCTAACTACAAGCGGTGGTACCCTCGTAGCGTTCCGGAATACTCAAACCCGACTGACTCACCGAAGGAGTAGCGGTGCGGGAAGCGAAAGAGTTAGTGAAGATGGTCGTCGTGGGGATTGTCAGTTTTGAATGCCAGAGTGCCGCATAGCCACGTAGCCGCGTCGTCGCGTGCATGGCGAGATCATCGGAGCTTCAGATGAGCGTCGATGCGTTCATTGTTGCAATATTACGGGGCGAGCCTGGTCTCTGAGAGCACTAGCACGCAATCCCATGTTAGCCAGCCGTGCATGCTAGGTACAAGTACCTTTGTATTGCCTTGCACAAGGCACACGGAGCAATTGCGCAAATATATGTACGGATAGCTCTAGTTGTGATAGGAGACGCGCAGCGATGGCGGAACATCTCATCTCGTTTGGAAGTCGGCTACCACTGGCCCGGAAGGGACGGCGAGGTAAGACAGTCAGACGGTAAGACGAGACGGTAAGACGGTAAGACGGTAAGACGGTAAGACGGGAAGACGGGAAGACGGTAAGTCGATGAGACGGCAAAACGATAAGTCGATGAGATGGCAAAAAGATAGGATGCTCTTTCGCGGTTCGCAGCTCGCAGTTCGCAGTTCGCAGTTCGCAGTTCGGAGTAATGATATGATTCCGAGCACAACAAGTGTGATTGATGAGAATGATCAACGTCATGATATGACTCCGAGCACGGTACGCGTGATGAGGATTGTTCTTCGACGTCAGACTGGAGTCTCTCTCAATTTCCACGCTGTTGGGGGTACGAGAAACCGACAGGCTGGAGCCGGAAACAGGTGGAGATGTGCTTCTAGTTTTGGCTCGATCAGCTTTGAAACGGCCAATGCGACCACGGCAGCGGATGCGGGCTACGACGCTTCGAGCCGACTCCCCTAGTACATGATAATCAGGTATGCCGTCGGGTGCCTGCGTGCGGTGGAGGATAGAGGATAGAGGATAGAGGATAGAGGATAGAGGATAGAGGATAGAGGATAGACGGTGGACGGTGGAGGATTGAAGGATTGAGCGTTGCAGAGGGCAGCAAGGATCAGGAAAATGAAATGCGCACCAGAGATACCGAGTCGTGGACGTGTGAGAAAATGTTTGGGTGAGGAAGTCGAAGTTATGGGTCTGTGAGGGCGAAGGCGCGAATTCTTAGTGTTGAGTTCAAAGTTGAAATGTTGAGAGCATGTAAAAGTCGTGATTGCGGGGCAACACCTGTCACCAGTCTACCTCTCCACGTTTTCACCCTCCACCTCTCTCCGCTTCTCTACCTCTCCTTTCCCTTTCCCTTCCCCTCCCCTCCCCTCCCCTCCCCTCCAACAGGCCTCGCCTCGGACCCCTCAACACGTCCCGCACACATGCCCTCTCACTTGCTTTGCTTTGCCCACCAGCGCACAATCCAAGTGTCCGCCCCTCCAACACGTCCTGTGACCGCACGCAGCGCCACACAGTCCACACAAACCATCAAAGATGGATTCGACCTCTGCTGCATTAGCCCCGCACGCCAGCAGGTATCGCACACCGACGCGGCAATAGCAACATCTCGCAGCAAAGGAGCATCCCGCCCTCGGCTACAGCGCCTCTTCTCCGGCTAGCAACGATGACCTCGATGTATGTAAGAAGACAGTGGGACAAGATGACAGTTCCAGCATGCACTGGCTGCCTGGCGAATACAAAAGCACCGCGTGCAGTGTGTATTCGACGTGTTATTACTGGATCCAAGAACACCCCTCACTGCTCAGGGATCGAGAGGGGGAATTCATGCGCATCATCGAGGCCCTAGCTTCAGCAGAACCACCCCCACGGAACAGGGAACAAGATGTGGGTGGGGGGTAGGTGGCAGGTGGGATGCTGCCAACCAGACGGTGCGCGAGAGTGAGACGTGTACACGATAGGCCGAGGACGGCTGGTTTGGATCTGCAGTCTCTCCAGACGACCATCTGATGAGGCGTCGCAGTCCCGTGGCCTCTGAGGCCCGTTGGGGGCGACGATGACGACTTGCTCTATTACATACATACTTACAATGTCTGTGTAGAAAGGTTTATGGGTCTGGCAAGGGCGTTGCTGAACCCTGCGCCCGAGATTACAGCCGGACATGTTATGACTGACGTGGTGTCGTCACTCCCCTCGAACCGTGTCAGGACCATGGTCAAGCGGGTCCTGCAGCAGTCGGAATATGGTGGGGTTGAGAATCAAAAGGTGGCATTGGGGGGACAAAAAAGAAAAAAGAATGCAGTATTGTTTGTTCTGCAGAGCAAAGGCGTGTGTCGTGGGAAGCGAGCCGGGGTGGATGCCCTAGCTCTCTCTCTACACAGTACTAATACCTACTTGACATGAGCAGGTATGTTATGTACATATGTACAGAGGTCGAAGTGTGGGCGGTGGGGGCTTTTGTGCCAGTGTCAGTGTGGTTGGAGCAGCACGAGATGACAAGAGGCTCGTCCGGGCGGCCCCCCGCTGGTCTGGGCGATGCAGGGCGAGGTTCGCCAATGAGGTTGGCCATCACGTCGCTGGGGCGTCTATGGTGTTGTGGAAGCCATTTCGGTCGCACCATGCGCCTCTGGCACGCGAGAGACTCTACAAAGGTACCTCCACTCCTCTCTCGCTCTCGCGCTCTCTTTTTCTCTCTCTCTTGCGGCCGGCTCCCGTCTTCCGCGTGCAGTAGCGGGCTTCTTACCTGGCAGCACGACGAGCAGGCCTATGTACTAGTCCCTGGTCCCCCTGGCGCTGCGTTGGCCTGCACACAAGTTACCCACACACCCTAGGCCCTGCAACGACGGCCTCCTAGCGCGCTCCAACGCCGCGCCGGCCTCATCCTCTCTGGCGGGAAATGCAACCCAGAAGAAGGGGGGAGGGGCGTGCCCACCATGTATGTATACGTACGGAGTACATATGTATGTACAGTATGTATGTATGTATGTATGTACATACCATGCACCATGTACCATGTACCATGTACCATGTACTGCACCATGCACCATGCACCATGCACCACCACCACCACCACCACCACCACCACCACCACTGCTGCTGCTTGGTGCTTGGTGCTTGCTGGTGCTGGTGCTCTGGCTCTGCTGCAGAAACGCCAGTAATGATTTGCTGTGCGGCCACGCAGCGCACCCATCACCTCACCTCACCTCACCTCACCGCACATTTCTTTATATGAGTGGCGGTCCTTGCGCATCGGCTCGTGGTCACGGGCCCCCCTCTGCAGAATACCTACCTCAACCCACTGTCCAGCCCGCGCGCTCTGCTGTCATTGCATTGCTACCGCTTCACCGCGCTTTACTTTCAAAAAGCTATCGTGTCCATCATATCGCCCTTGTACACGCACCCACACACACACACACACAGCATGTCCTTTTGCCTCGACACCGCCTAATAAACCCAACCTCTCCATCTCTGACATCCAACGGCTCCGTCGACCGCGACCACCACCACGACCACCACCACCACCACCACCACAACTACAACTACAACCACGCCTCCACCCGCTTGAGCTTGAACTTGATCTGAGCTTGCCCTCTTTTGTTCGCCTCGCCCACTTCCACATCGGTTCTTACTTCTACTCTTGCAAATTCGGTGGTTGTCCCTAGCGGCGACCCCCATTCAACACCGTCACACTGGCCGCCCAAACTCTCCCCGCCATCTCACACGCTCACGCTCATTACCCTCACCGGTTCCAGCCATCGTTGACTCCGCCGTACAATAACGACCCAAAGCCGTGTCTGGTTGATAACCCAAGCCCCCGCCAACCTGGTTTCCCACAGCCCGATCGCTCATGGTTGGCCCGTCGAGCACAGAGGGACATTGACGAACCGTCTTTGATGTCGCGATCAACTGCATCGTCGAGGCCGCAATCACACTACGACTATGATGCACCTCGTAGCTTCCAACAGCCAGCCTCACAGCCCTCCCCTCCCAATTTGCACCCAAGCATGCAATCCTACCACCGGGACGGTCCCCGAGATGGTCCAGGTGGCATGTCTCTCCCACCTTTGCGGCAAATGACCAGTACCCCACCAACGCCGTCCTCGGAGAGGAGGTCGGGGAACCCCCTCGGCGTCCATGACATCCTGAATCCTCAGGCCGACATCATGGAGCAGCATCGGAACCGGAGGCACAGTGGTTCGCAGCGAGAGTCCATGTCCCCAATCGAATCACATCCTTCCCATAGCCTCCCCTCCATCAGCCGACCACCGAGCGTTGACTCGACCCAGGTCGAGCCTTTGTCCAACAGACAGTTTCAACCTCCAAACAGGCTTCCAGCACGACATCTACTAAGCCCGAGATCCCCAAACATACATCGCACTCAGAGTGTCGGCGTACTGGGCGCTCCTACGGGCACAATCGATGCCCATCAATCGCCGTTTTTGTCTGCAAGCACGCGCCCGTATGGAGCTGATGCAGTGACTTCACAGTCGGCTGGTTCAGCCCCCCCGGTGGGGGTGCGTGCCACGTACCTTTCCAAAATGCCTCCCTCTGCACCAACTCCACCGCCCAGTATGATTCGCAACGATTTTCGCCGTCCAAGTGTGAGCTTTCCGCAGTCGGGAAGCGCTAGTCCCATGGCCTCTTATTCTCCATATAGCCGGCCAGCATCGATTGCATCCAGTCACTTTGAAAACAACAGCCAGCAAAGTTCATACATGACCGGTCAGAACAATGCGCACCAAGATTCTCACAACCCCCCGATAGCCATGGAAACGGAGCGAAGTAGGATTCCAATGGCTCCCTCGGCACAAAGCAGCATTCAGATGATGACGATCAAAAGTCAGCAGGGACACCACGTTCAAATACCAGTCGATGTGCAAGCAGCCTCCAAGGTGGCCGACGAGAAGAGGAAACGCAATGCTGGTGCCTCGGCCAGATTTCGGGCTAGGCGGAAGGAGAAGGAGCGCGAGGCATCCATGAGTATATCTAGACTGCAAGAACAGATTCGCCATGCTACAGAGGATGTCGATTACTATCGCACCGAGAGGGACTACTTCAAAGCCATTGTATTCTCTCAATCTGGCGCAGAACGACACTATGCACGACCGCCTTCCCCTCGGTTGCGGCGGACATCGATGCCTCCCTCCATCGCACCATCAACTCTAGGGGGTGGATCGGCAGGATCCCTCTGTTCTGATTATGACGACGACGACGAGCCTGAGCCAGAACGCAACGTGCGAAGACGGACAAGCAATTATCATCCAGCCTCGGGAGCTCCACAAGACCACTTCAACGGCACCGGGCCTCCGCCACAGTCTTACACTGCGTCGTCGTTTTCTCCGGTCAACAATCCGCCCATGAACCAGCTTCCTCTACAGCAGCAATTCGATTCCCGCGAGCAAAGGCCACATGCCGAACTGCAACAGGCTGCAGGACAGAGGCCTCCTCTTCGCGGTCCGTTCGAAGCCGCTCGGTATGAGAACAGGAACTGGGCACCTGAACCAGGACGCGACAACCGAGCGTAGAATAGGTCCACGTTTATATCGCGCTCGGTCCACGCAAATTCCGAAGAGACGTTTTCGCTCGCTTGGCAACCACTCGATACCAATCTCTTTTGTGTAACTTGATACCCACAACTCGGCAACCACGGCTCGTTGCATTTTGGCGTCTTGCATTCGGCGGTTTCGTTGTATTTCCTCTGGGTCGGCCGAGACAGATGTTGACAAGCTTCCTGTCGGCCTTTTTTCCTACCACTGTTTCAAACCTCGGCATGTATTTCTGGCTTGTATTGCCCTTCTTTTTCTCGAGCATGGAGCATCCGGTCATCTCTACCAAGATACCCAAAAGGCATGAGCATGCCCATTGCTGTATATTTCCGCAGTCGTCGTCTCTTTCCACATAACTCATTGTCATGAATATACAAAGATCCATATAGAGCTCTGTACATAGAGCCTTGTCCTCACGGGCCGTTTTTATTATTATTTTATTAATCTATCATACACTATCCAGAATGTCTATTAATCATACCAAGTCGCAGACGGCACATGGTGCCGTCATGGGATGTATACATATGTAATGTTTCCCTGTTGGTGTCTGTATTATAGTAATCTTGTGGTTCTGGCTCGGAAAAGGCAGGATGGTGGGTAAATGTCTCATAGAAGGCCCAAAAGCACCGCGACAGCGAAGCCAAATGCAACCATATTTATTCATTGGGCCCAAGCGTTTGGGGGTTTCCAAATCGTCATTGTGAACTGCCGAACATGGGGTACTAGCTAGATATTACGTCCCGCTGTGTGGAAGAATAATTAATAATTACTGTAGATGACGGGTAACCGATAGACTCTAGAGACGGAGACGAAATTTCCCGTGGCTTGCCAAGCAAGGTAGGTTGATGGGAATTTGAGAAGAAGAAAAAAACCCGAAAAACCAACAAATCACGTCACAGTGCAACACAGGATTATTATTATTGTTATTATTTATTTTTTTACACGCACACACGCTAATCTAATCAATACCGCCCGTGCCGCCAGCCTGGCCTACGAAACTCGCTCGTCGCAAGCAAGCAAGCAAGACGAAGCGAAACCTTGAACATGCCAACTACAAGGCAATAATTATCTAGGTATGATGATTGATGATGATAACAATATTGATAATAGTGGTAGAGATGGAAGCGAGTCGAGTCGAGTCAAGTCGAGTCGGTTCGGTGCATACACACGCACGCACGATGCACGACGCACAACGCACATGCACACGCGGGGCATAAGTTCTGTTCTGCTCTGCTCTGCTCTGCTCTTGCTTTCACAGTATATACAGTATATACAGTACAGCACAGTACATGTACAGAGTATGTAAAAGGAAGGGGTAACAAATTCCGATGGTATGGGTTGGCGCTGGTGTTGGTGTTTATGTTGGTGTTGGTGTTGGCATGGGATGGGATGCATGCATATATGCATGTATGTATGCTCGCGGCACGAAAAAGAAAAAGAATTCGAATTCCATGGAGAAACCCTCTCTCCCTTTACCCCCCCCCCCCCCCCAAAAAAAAAAAAAAAAAAAAGAAACGACGACGACGATGATGATGAGTTTTGAAGCGAGATGATGAATGGTTAATATACTATACCACAGAGATGCTCCCTCTTGGTTGGGCTGCAGGGACTGGGGGGATGGGGTGAGAAAGATGCCATGCAGAGTATTGCATCGCTATGTAGTATCTCGATGGTATCCAGGCAACTAGTTAGGCCGTAAATTTTTTTTTGGGTGGGGCACTCGTCACACGACGACGACGACGACGACGACCTCGTCGCGAACCTCGCCGCCCGTCCCTCGCAAAAAATCAATCCATGTACATGGATATGGATATGCAGGGGCACGTTTCAAAACCTTTCGACTCAACCCAACAAGCCCACCCGCGGATACAGTGCAACCCAAGATGCAAGGGCGTACTCTGTATGTAATTGACCCTACAAATCCAACCGGGCCGCTGGAACGCGCGCGCGCACGCAACATGTTGAGGGAGCAGAGGAGAAGAGGAAGAAGAAGAAGGGGAGGGGGAAAACAAAGAAAGACTAAACTCGGGCACGCACTATTTGCGGCGATTCTTGGAACTATGCATCTATTTGTTAGAAAGAAAGAAAGAATACAAGAATAAGAGGGAGAGAGAGAGAGAGAAGGGAAAAAAAAGGAAAAAAAGAAAGAAAAATAAAAAGAAACTTGGGATCCTGGGGTTAGACCTACCTACCTTTTGTAGATTTTTGAGCGAGGTTGGGGCAAAAGTCGGGGTAGTGTGTGTTTTGCCTTGTGGTGGGGAGTTTATTCGCGGAGTTCATGCACGACGACAGGGCGGTTCCCGGGCGCAGATCGCTGGATTGTGATTGTGGGAGCGGAGACGGACCTTGGCGATGATTCCATGTGAGTAATTGGTACTAGTGGTAGATCCCTGCTGGGAGTTTGTTGGGGTTTGCCCTCTTGTACCGAAGAATGCCGCGAGGATACAAACCATGTAATTGCTTCTCGTAGCTGGTCGTGTTTTGGTTTGGGGCCATGCTGTGGGAAAAGAAATTAAAGTGCATTCAACGAGCAAATGAGCAACTGTTGGGCGTCGGTTCGCTTGCTTGAAACTATGTAGTAGTAGTAGTAGTAGTAGTAGTAGTAGTAGTAGTAGTAGTAGTAGTAGTAGTAGTAGTAGTAGTAGTAGTAGTAGTAGTAGTAGTAGTAGTAGTAGTAGTAGTAGTAGTAGTAGTAGTAGTAGTACATAGTACATAGTAGTAGTAGTCTTCTACATACTGTAGTGTGTCGGCGAATTGTAAATGTGGAGTACTACTGATACTACTGTACTGCCTGCTCCAGGAGGAAGACTAACAGACATGGGCGTCGGGCTCGTGTGGCCTTCGCTTGATGATGCCTTGGACGCATGCAGCTCGCTCTAGGTACGTTGTCACTTTCCATGGCTGCTCATAGCGACATGCCACTGAAGTGTACCTGCGTAGGGCACCCAAAAGTATGTATGTAGCTTTGTACCTACCTACCGTGTACATAGTTTGTAGATTCTTCCTTTTAATCTCCTTGTTCGGTTTACGCGTACCGGTGTAGCCATGGTGCCATGGTCGTACCGAGGGACTCCAAATGGAGGTTTCGCGGCAGCCATCCAGGATGAAGCTTGTACAGTGGCCGAGGTACTCTGGCTATCTCCGTGGGTGGCCAAGTAGATAGAGTAAGTACTTGCATATAGACTAATCAGGTGCCGGTGCTACTCATTTCCAGATTGTCGGGACAGACCGTCACCGATGCAAAGGGCAAAACAAGGGGGCTAATAAAAGCAAGTCTTGAACCTTGGGGGCCAAGAACCGGATCCCAGTGGACGCTACTGTATACAAGTGTACTTTGTACCAGGGTAACCATTCTACCGCCGACGCCAGGCAACATATGTGGCTACTGGCGTCACGGACCGACACGTCTCCTAGGAACTTCCACGCGATGCGAACCATGGCGTGCCATGTGGGCGGGAGCGGCAAGTGGTGGGCTGATGTGGCCGAGTCTACTCTATCGTAGTGGCTGAAGGCGGAAGAGGGTTGACGTGTAACGAAGAACGGAGAAGGGGCCGTTGGAAAGGTTGACTCTTTAGTACGGGTAGGTTCATGTAACCATTCTAGGGCGTCTGCACCGTGGGCGTGCTTGCGTGATGCCGTGTCCTTGCGTCCTGCATCCGTCAATGTGATATACCTACAGTATACAGAGTACTAGGTAGGCGGTACTGGGTGTGTGTATATTAGGTATTAGGTAGATGGTGCTGTATGTATGTATACTGGGTGAGGTGCGGTGCGGTGACATGAGGCTGTAGGTATGTACGTGTCTGGCAGCGGGCTTACTATACTGCATCTAGCTAGTGTCTTTCCTCATCGGGCTCGGGACTCTCAACAATTCACCAGTGCGTCATTCTTCAAGACTTGTTGATAAATGGGACAAGCTGAATTCGGTGGAAACTTGTTGCGATTCGACATGTTGGAAGCATGGTGTGGTGGTGGTGGGTAGGTGGGTAGGTGGGTACGAGATAGGAGATAGGAGATAGGAGGTTGGAGGTTGGAGGTTGGAGGTTGGAGGTTGGAGGTAGTGACGAGTGTTTGGTAGACAGGGAGTGTTCCAGGGAATGTTCGGTAAGCAGGGAATGCTCGGTAAGAAGGGAGTGCTCGGAAGGGAGTGCTCAGTCACATCACGTCACGTCACGTCACGTCGGCCCGGTCACTGTCACAAACGGGCCGACAGTTGTGTAGCCAGCCAGCATTCGATTCCAAAGAAGCTTCCCGGAGCAGCCGAAACTTGATTAGTACTCGAGAGCAGGGCCATTCATTGTGTGTCTACCTACATACATACTGCAGTATGCCGTATGCTGTACAAAGTATGTATGCTGTATGCTGTATGCTGGCTGTATGCTGGCTGTATGCTGGCTGTATGCTGGCTGTATGCTGGCTGTATGTATGCTGTATGCTGTATGTATGTACGTCGTATGCTGTATGCTGTCTGTATGCTGTACCACCACAGGCCATTCATCCATGCACATGTAGCTCTCCCCCCTTCCCCGCGGCAGCACACGGCACTCGAGCCACACCGCTTCTTTTGACCTCACGTCAACTCTTGGTATGTATGTATGTATGTATGTATGTATGTATGTATGTATGTATGTATGTATGTATGTATGTATGTATGTATGTATGTATGTATGTATGTATGTATATATGTATGTATATATGTATGTATATATGTATGTATATATGTATGTATATATGTATGTCATTCTTCTCGCTCCCCGAGAGAAGAAAAAGCGAGATGATGATGGATCGCTGCTGGCCCCGCTGGCCCCGCTGCCGGCCATGTCAATCAAAACTCCACCAGGTCATCCGCCCACATGTTAATTATTGCGCATTATTATGTATGTATTTGCATCCACTTTCGCCTACACCATGCATACATGTACACATACATATACATATATACGTACATGGATAATACATACGTACATATATACATACACATACATAGACACATACGTACATATATACATAGATAGATAATACGTGCAGATGCAAAAAAGGTATCCATAGCGCCGGACCTCCGAGTGGGGCAATCCAGCCCTCACCGGTGAGTCCTTTGCGTCGGGTGCCGATTCATCATTAATCGCTTAGGACACGAGATCAATTCCCACTCGGCCCATGAATCAATCGACTGAGCCGTACAGGTGCCTAACCGAAGTTTACGTGTGTATGTATCTATGTATGACAGTATGCCGTAGTATGGCGTAGGTAGTGTAGGTAGGTAATAGTTGACAAGCACGGCCCGAACGCTTAGGACCTCATGTCATGGTTCGCCTGCCAATATAGAATCGCTTGCGTGTGTGTGGTGGGGAGGGAGGGTTTTTTTCTTTCTTTCTTTTTTTCCCTTCTTTTCCCTCCAACGGGGCTGTTGGTTCAAGAAATATTTCCCCCCTTCACCCTTCACCCCTCACCCTCCCCCTTCACCCCTCCCCCATCCCCCATCCCTCCCTCTTCCCTTCCCACGACGATCAATTTTTGACAGGCCGCCATCCTTTACCAGTCTCATGACACCTTCAGCCCTCCACTACCCTCCACCCCTCTATTACCCTCGCCGCAGACACTACTGTAGACGACGCAGTAGCAGCATGCCCCCCCCCCCCTCCCGCCTCGACACGTGTGGACTCTTCTCACCGCAACTTTATCAATACACACACACACACACACACACACACACACACACACACACACATGCACCATGGTAGTACACCCCAATCTCCCGGCCTCCGCGCAGGATTTTTATCGTTGCTCACGAATCGCAGACCTGACTGCCTCACCCACGACGCACCAAACGTACAAGCATAATTACTCTCACACAATAAAATCGGCGCCTTCCTCCGCCTGATTTAAACTGCCGCATACAGAGTGGCCGATTGTCGCAGTGCATCGGCTTCCCTCCCTGTTCCGACGTCGTGTTGGCCTGCTGGCCTGTTGGCAATTATAGAGGCACTCTGGAGGCACTCTGGATGCACCGCCAACACAGCACTTTTGCACCTCACCTCCCCTGCGTCCCTTGTCGCTCTCATCTGCTGTCTGCCCTCTGGTCTGCTGGTCCAACTCATCCACCATCGAGTCCTGTATCACCCCAAACTCGGACTTGGACTCGGACTGTCATCGGCATGGCCCAACCACGGAGCGCGGGCTATGTACTACCTATTATCCACTTGGGAAAGTGCATATCCTATTTATTCATGGGGCTATAGCCGCTTATGCACGTATCTCAGGGGGCGCCGCTTGCGCAACCGCACCCACTCCACTTCCACACAACGTGTGCAAGCTTGCCATCTGACGTTTGCATTCACAAAACAAAAGAAAAAATACATCACCATCACCACCACCTCGACCGCGACCAACGACTACCAATCGCACTACTAACTACGTGCGCATCTCCACGCGTGTCTAAATCTCGTCTCCCAGCCATCGTCCGCAACCGATTGCCATGGCGTTCGCGACCTGTTACACAGCATGAGAGCGGGTTTGCCAACCAACACACCTGCATGGCGGGAAAAGAAGCAATATGGGACTCGCGTGCGTACAAGTCGACATGTCTTCTACGTTGCCTTGCTGCGCTTTTCTCCCTGTGGGGGGGGCAAAGACGGCTGCCGTGCGAACGCGATGAAAATGGCATACGAGATTCATTAGTCAATGTACGTACGGCTACGTATGGCCTAGGCGCAATCACAACCGCAACCGCAACCGCAAACAGGAAGACGATGGAGATCCCTGCATGACACGCACTCGTGTGCGTTGCAATCGGCAGTCATGTTGCTTTCTTTGCACACCAAGGGGCACGAATATTTCCATGCGGATACGACTGTTGGCTCCGGATCATCAAATACGACGGGTGTAGTGAATCCCGGCAGACAACTGAGCAGCATCCAAACATGGTACCATAGTCCATCTATTTCGTCCCCGTTTCCGCCCCGTCACCCAAGGCATCCCTGATCTCTTCTCCAAATCCAGCACGAATAGATATTCAACACACACACACACACCCCGTGAGTAAGTAGTACGGAGCATGTATGGACACGTACGTACGTTGCCAGCATACATACACGCATGCAAGCCTTTCCTTTTTATTCTCCCCTCACTCTCCAATCTCCCTCGTCATATACTTACCTGCGCATGATGCATGTACTTTGTATACCTGCAGCTTGGCGCATATGCGACCCATGATGTTTCTTTTGCTTCTCGCTGTACGTGTATGCACGCACGCACATACGCATGAAATAGGGAAGGATCAGATTCCTGCGCACCACCCCACGTTAATTACCCCTCCTCGTATCACTTGTCTGGGTGGGGCCTGAGATGCACCGTCAAGGGAAAAGGAATGGGGAATGTGCGATGAGCTGCAGCACCTGATGATCATGTGAGCGCGTGGTGTGCATGCTGCAATCCTACCCTCTATGCTGCACAACAGATGACGCTGATGCCGGCGGAAAAGAAAAGCAACAGAAAGTGCGGCACGTCCTGGCCAATGAGAGAATTCATCACAAAATTCTTTTTTCCCCTTTCTCGTGCCATTGGACGGACTGCATTTCCGGTACTTACCAAACAAAAAAAGAATGAACGAGAATGGATCCTGACATGGGCGGGTCGGGTATATATGCCATGGTTATAGCTTGGCTGACCGCAGTGTCGCGTCACACAACACCTACCGTACATGCGGAGATGGGCGACGAGACTGAGGTCTGCCTGCACAGGTAGACAGTTCTGACGGCTTTCGCCGTTGTCACCCACCACTCGTCCTCGGCATAACCCGCTCCCTGCTCTCTCTCTCTCTCTCTCTCTCTCTCTCTCCTTCGTTGCGGATTGAGGCAAACGTGCCACAGTGCTGATACGCCATTTTTTTGCTTTTGCCTTGCCGCAGTCGTGGGACGGACATTCTTCCGCATCCCCCCCCCCCCAAACTGTCCGTCAGCCGTGATAGATAGATAGCCCACGAAAACAGCACAGTCACGTGAAGAGTGTACATGGGACGGCACAGATCAATTTCTAACATTATTGTCCGTTCCCGTGTTGCGCGCATCAATCTTGCTCTATCTCGCAGCACGGGGGGCGTTGAATGTACAATTTACGAGAATGAATGTGTCCAAAGAGGAAAACAACCACGACCACCAGTATTGGAGCAAGTAGCATGTGGGAGGGGATGAAGTACGAAGCCGTCAATCCACAAGATGGACCACGAGATGGACCACGTGGGGCT
Source organism: Pleomassaria siparia CBS 279.74 (assembly GCA_010093715.1). Lineage (NCBI taxonomy): Eukaryota > Fungi > Ascomycota > Dothideomycetes > Pleosporales > Pleomassariaceae > Pleomassaria > Pleomassaria siparia. The sequence continues at coordinate 212,617 of MU005780.1, forward strand.
GCTCTCCCTCCTCCGTCTTAATCTCGTCTCGTATGCGCAACATGCATAATCATACTGCCCTACCCCCACTGCCCCATCTATTAATTACCTAGTTACCCCTCTTACCTCGCCGACACCCAGTCACCGGGGAGATGTGCTCTCGATCCTTTACTCGAAAAAGAAGCATGTGGAACGGGCAGAAGAAGCACAGCGGAAACCCTTCCTCTCATGGTGACATTCCATGGCAAAATCAAATCTCATGTCGCAAAAACTCCACACAAGCCAAGCCCACTAGTACAATAGTAGCCCTCTTTCTGCGCCAACAACCACCCCTTCAGCAGTGGGGTCGTGATGGTGTGGTGGCGCGCTGTTCGCATCGCACGACAAGGAAAGCAATGCTCATCTCCAACGGCTGGCCCTTGAATTAGAAAATATCCCGACTAAGATCCACCAAGAGGGCGCGTCCAGCTGCCAACACACAAAAAAGAAAGCCTAGTAATGTACGAGTATGTATGTACAGTACATGGTGGGCATGTTGCGACAATGCAATATCACTCCCTTGCGTCCTTCCTCCTTCCATCGAGGACCATGGACGGATGAGTCCCCGTTGCCGTGGGGGTGGAGGGGGTATAGAGCGGCGCGGTTCTGATCGGTGTGATGACTTTCGGGGCCTGCGACGTACATGGAATTGCAATGTGATTATGGCGTAATCGGGTGATTGGAGCGTCTCCATGCCGTGCGACATTGTCCAGTCACGTTACGCGACCTCCGCCAATCCGTTGCGGCATCATGGCAGAGAATCCGTAGTGGCTTGAGA
>MU005780.1:213477-232159 GCA_010093715.1 Pleomassaria siparia CBS 279.74
TCATTGCTAATTCGCTGGACCTGATACTGAGGCATCGGCTGCTGTGAAATGTAACACTTGGGACATGCATGGGCGGGCTACTTTTTCTACTATGCCCGCACTTGTACTACACATATGCCCATCTCCGAAGCAGCACAAAGGCGGTTGCCAATTGTGCGCGACAGCCGCCTGTTGCGGCATCATGATGCGCAGGCTCATGTAGGGGGCGGGCGCTCCGTGGGTGTCGAATGGGGGGCGGCGGTTAGAACGTCTCTTCTGTTCACCCTCCACCGGCTCCAAATCTCATGCGAATGACTTGCAATTGACGTAGCGTACCAGGCGAGAGCGAACTACTCGCCCCTGCCTCTGCAAGCGTTTGACGGTACTCATTGTAATTGTGGTGCTCCTGGATTAGCGTATCGATGAGCGTGAAGTCGCCTATTACACACTGGCCCGACGAGAGCGTCTCGAATGCGTCGGCATTGTTCGATTCGGACGACGATGCGAGCAAAGCGTCTTCCTCGTCATGGTCCACGCCCATGTCCGAGAGGGTATCCGTCCGGCGCAGCACTCCTCGTTCTTCCGAGTCGGCATCTTGCTCACGTTCGGCATTGGTTGATACTGCTGCCGCTGTCACTGTCGCTGTCGCTGTCTCAACTGCGGTGTTATCCGCTTCCCTCTGAGCCGTCTCGCCTTCCGTGGCTGGCGTAGCTGGTGTGCCTCCAGCCAGCTTCGCAAGATTCCTCTTCAACACACGTCTCTTGACATGGACCGCAACCATGACGAGCTGCAGCACTATGAGACATATATCCAGACCGACCAGTTTCCACTTGCCCGTTGGCCCCTCTTGTCCAATGAAGTCGATCATCAGGCCTCCATGTAGGTACCCCCGAGTGTCTTCGCCAGCGGAGGGTGCGGGATAGAAGACGTGTAGGAGGAAGGTAATGGTGGACGATACGATGATGAGCAGCAGCGGCTTGTGTTCGTCGTGCTGGTGGGCAAGGGCCAAATCGGGCAGGGGGGTCAGGAGGCTGACATGGATGATGGTACGGACAAGGAACCAGAAGAATGAACAACTGCAGTTCAGAGTCAGTGGGTTGCTCGAGTTTAGCTGAAGATGGAGTTGTAAGCCTACTCCAGATGGTAGATGGTAATAAGCTCCAGGAATACAAGGGTATCTAGCTCGCGCAGGAGATGCTCTAGGAATAGTATCCGCTTCCTCTTCGCGTCTACCCGTCGCTCTTTTGCAACCCTCTCCCGTTCCAGAGCATCTTCTCCGTCATCATGGTCCTCTTCTGCATCTGCTCTCGCGTGCTCGTGCTCGTGCTCGTGCTCCGAATCAAAGTCTGCGTCGCGATGCTCGGATGAGCTGTTTGCACGGCGCAGCAGTCCAGCTCGGGACGATTCAGCCTCATCGTCCATGGCACAAGAGGGAAATCGTGCATGTATGTCTTCCGCGCATGAGTCCGGGGATTCGCAGCCGTGATGTGAGAGATGGTGAAGATGTAAAGTTGCGATGTTCAATCAGCCGACAAGCTGGCAATGTCGTACAGAACGGAACAGGAACGGAAAAATAACACCGCCGAGGCGCCGATGATGAGATAATGCATGCCCGCTCCGCATCTTGAACATCTTCACGACATTCACGACTCTCCAACACACCATTACACCATTACACCATTGCACTTTTCAGGCTTTAGGATAGCTTTCTAGCGTCTTGTTCTGGTTATTCCCTATATGCGAAGCGCATTTCAATGAGCCATTGACAAAGCCCATACGACACCCCCGCCACTCCGCCCGCAATGAGCTCTCCGAATAGCGCACCCCTCCCTTCGTCATTCGATGAGAACCAGTACGATGCCTTCCCATTCTCGCCATACGACCCTCTAACAAAGCTTTTCTAGCGACTTCTACAACGAAAACGGCTTCGACAAACTATGGCGACGCTTCCGCGAAGAGCCCTTGATCCCACTCGGCTGCGGTCTCACAGTATGGGCCATTGCCGGCGCGTCACGCGCCATGCGCAGAGGTGACCACAAAATGACGAATCTCTACTTCCGCCGTCGGCTGTACGCACAAACCTTTACCATCGCGGTGCTGGTCGTGGGAAATCTATACTGGCAAAAGGACAGGGTAAAGAGGAAGGACTACGAGAAGATGGTGGCGGAGAAGGAAAGGATGGAAAAGAGAGAGAGGTGGCTGAAAGAGCTGGAGATGCGCGATGAGGAAGACAAGGCGTGGAAGGACCGGATGGCGAGGAGGGTGCGGGGAGAGAGTGCAGATGGGAGGGGGGTAACGGAGTTGGTGAAAGAGAAGACGAAAGAGCTGAAGGATAATGTTGTGGGGGATAAGTGATGGCGTGGCGCGAATAAAATCAAGTATAGTCGAATCTCGGGAATCTGTATTGTGGGATCATGTTCGACCAGGGGAGTGTAAGAGCACATCAACAATTAAAGACAAGGGAGGTCAGAAAACAAAAGGGTGACGGAGGCGTATATCTTCATTGTGTATATTGGCTAAGTTTGTGTAAGACCGGTTTCCAGCATTGATCATTTTTTCAAAACGCACACTTTTCTATCGCCAGCCAACCAGCGGTGACTACGACTGTCTTCGTCCCCCAATCCCCCTGAGCCTGCACTGAGGCGTGTGATGATCACTAAAAAGACGTGCACAGATGTTTTTTTATCACACGTGTGGTACATGGCACAAGACGGCAGACATGATTAGAACGACGCCAGCTGGATCCGGGTTCTCAGTCAGCACCCCCCCAACGATAAACCAAGTCTCCCTTTACTTAGTGATTTTATCTATCCACTATTATAACACTGTAGACCGAAGTAACTACAACCATTCACGAAATATCCCGAGTCCTGGAGAAAATTGGTCATTCCCCGAATGTTAGACCATCTCTCGAGTCAATAGTCATCAAACAAACAAACATTACAGAGCCTGCTTGGGGATTCATCATCCACACCTCACGTATCAGTTCTTTTTCTTTCCAATCTCGGGAACACTGGGAGGAGGGGTTCGCCGGGCTGTTTGCAGCAAAGTACCCGGTGTTGTTGTGGTCTAAAAGACGATTCTCTCTCTCTCTCTCTCTCTCTCTCTCTCAACAGATTGCTGAAAAGATCCACCACAACATCATGCAAGTACGGGATCAATCAATAATATAGTAATGCGAGTGTTGGAAGATTATACAGAATGGGTTTAGGGAGATCCGGAAGGGATGCGGGTCGGACACTGGTCCGTGATGTTGAACTGGGCAACAAATGGGGCTCGACCTTCAATTCGATAGTCCTCTTATCATCAAGAGAACAGGCTGAACCATCGAGTCCGAACGGTTAAAGCTGAAAGATCAAGACTGAACGGAGACGATTATGGGCGATTCTTTACTAAACTCCTCTATCACCTCCTCTTCTACCCATTACCGGCTATATTTCCGGCTTCTGCATTTCGAACACGTTTACACGGAAGGTGCCTTGGTAGCTGCATCGCCCTTGAACTTGTACTTCTTCAGTCCCTTTACACCGACATTGATCTTGAACACGCTTCCCGCAAACTCATCCACGCCCTTGCCGTCCGGTCCACTGGTACCACCGGCACTCGTAATTACCATTTCCTCTCCACAGAAGGCCGGGCACGTAGGCTGTAGAGTTGGCAATTTGATCTCTGCTACAATCTCGCCCTGTGGTGAAAGTCGGAGTACATGGCTTCCTCCGTGAAGAGCAGTCCACATGTATCCTTCCGCGTCCAAGCAGTGCCCGTCTGGTACCGCGTCGTCTCCATATCGATTATCCTCGGGCATGACAAAATACGGGCGGCGGTTGGTGATCTCGCCCGTGATAGGGGAGTAGTCGAATTGAAAGATTGTTTTCAAGGGACTGTCTGTCCAGAACATGATGTTGTCGGATGCGTTCCAGGTTGTGCCGTTGGGGATGGTAATGTTGGAGAGGGGTCGATGGAGGGAGAGATCGGTATCAAGGCGGAATACAGCTCCTAGGAATTGGGGTGTTAGATATCGTGTCCTGAGGGTCATTGTATCGTTTGCGCATACCTTCATCGGTGAACTCCGTAATCAGCGGATCGTTCATAAAGCCCACCCAAAATCTGCCCTGAGAATCAACGCCTCCGTCGTTACCGCGCATGCGATTGGGCTTGTTGTCTGCACTCTCTTCGTCCGACCAGACCTTCTTGATCCAACGGTATTCGCCAGTCTCTCGATTGCAGATGCCATAACCGTATTTCCCGCCAAAGATAAATTCGGTGTCGTTGCCCTCGATATCGGAGGTTACGCCGAATGAGATGTCATTCTTCTTGACGAGCTTATGGCTTGATGCGCCGATGTTCAGGTCTACGCGATGCAATTCGCATTTCTCGACGTCGAGGAAGCGGAGGGAGTGGGTGTTTTCTTCATAGTAGGGACCTTCGCCGAGGGCGCAATTGAGGCGAATCCAGGGCTATGGGAGAAGAAGGGATTAGTAAAACACGCCACAGATCAATTGAAGCAACCGAAGGATGTGCGGCATAATCCTGAGACTTTCGAAGGTGTGTATTCAAAGTGTGATGACCATGATGACCTCACAATCTGCCGACAGGCACAAGCTACCCCTCTACCCCCACTCCTCAGGATTGCTCAGACGTACCTCGGTGATTTCGTATTTCTTGATTTCGCTCATATTTGGCAATGGAGTAGGAGGTTTCGTAGCTGTGTCGTTGGTAGTAGTGAGCCCTGTTTCAATGTCTTTCGCGTTGGTCTTGTTGGCGTTGTTGGCATTGTCCTTTCCGCCCCACAGCTTTGATAGTGTCACTCCCATTTTTGACGATAACGATCTTCCGAGATCAACTTCCGCGAAACAGCGAGCGAGAGGTGGGAGCAAAACTATTTCTCCCGCGCGAAACCATGGCCACGACCCTCGATATACATGCCCATCCCATGTTCACGCATGGACTCGCGGTCGTGCGGTGTGGTATCTCGGTCAGCAGGCGAGTCGCCGCAATCAAACCAATTCCACGCATCAAGCGGTCCTAGGGTTTGTGCAAAAGCCGTGCAACAGTGATTAGAAACAGCATAATGTTGGTGGTGTTTGCAATTGATCATCTGGCAATAAGGAAAACGTCAACCGGAAACCCGGGCCGGAATCGCCAAAAACGTGACCGAACCGGACAGCACGTGAGCAGTATTCAAAAGACTTCGGAGAGATAAACACTGACTCCGACGGGGTAATGAAGGCTGGATCTATTATGGATGGAATATTCCCTGGTATGAGTGAATGTTTTGTTGCATCACAGCGATTTCGACATGATCGGGCTGTTCCATTCACCATCTCACGTGATCATGATCTGCTGTTGAGGTAATGTCAATACAACTGCGCGTAGATGCATGCTTTCGTAAGTTTTGATTTCTTGCATCTTAAATACTTTGAAATCAGTGCCAAACACTGCAGTACCTGCACATACAGTGTAGTCAAAGCTCTAGGTCTCTTGTATGTCTTTCGGGTAGAGCCAGATAGATCTACGCGTATGGAATCCTTACAATTCAACTGACACGTGTATACTAACCTCTCAGTTTGAGAAGTCTTTCCACCTCTAGGGGATATTTGAATAGGGAAAATACAAAACGGATAGAGATACGTTTGATGTAAAGTTAGTACATCACGTGACCCTTGCATTGGCAAAGTGTTGTTCAAACAATAGAACAGTCAGTGTTCGAACAGTGAATCCATCTATCCCGTCACTATGGAAGCTTCGCATTTGCAGATTCGCCGCTGCGTAAGGATCTAGAGCAATGATGACACCTTTATAACCCATATTATAGACATATTGTGAAGAGCGAAGGGACAGGACTCGCTCAAACAATATACGCAGCATCGCGAAAAGTATTTTCCGTACTACCCTCTGTACTCCCTCCCCGAATTACGTCTTGTTTCTCATGCACATCGATATCAACTCTAGTTACAACTCTGATCTTGTCATCTACTCTGCTACTCTCGCCATGGGGTCTTTCTCCTTTGCACTTTGTCGACATCGGGCTCAGCCCAATGTTATAACCAGCTATTGCAGGCATGTCCGACCACTGTTTCCTTGTGTGTGTGGAGGTGCCTCCACTAATTCCATGTGTACCCCGGGATCCGGCGAGGCTATTGAACCAGGGTGCGATGAGAGGCTTCAGGGTGGGGAGACAGGCACTCATCAAAGCAACGTTTAGCTCAACGATGGAGAACGTGACCGCAGTTGCGTTATCCCACGAGGGGTCGGTAGAGGTGGCCATGATAAGAAGCGAGTGCAGTCGGATGATTGACATGATGCATACCCTGCAAAGAAGGTCAGTATCTGGCCCTCTCATACACGGTCCGTCCGTCCGAATGGAGACGAACTTACACACCACCTAGCGCAAACAGACCCATCAACAGCCACTTTTGCCTCTTGGCCAAGTTCAGGTTCCGAACCACGGGCATGGGCAGGAGAATCACCATCAAGTCCAAGAGGATATTAAACGCCGCGTTGGAGAACCACGAAGACGTAGTGTCGATGCACTCCGGCGCTCCCGGCCCCATCTTCCAGAACGTCTCGATGGGCTTGCAGGCGAAAATAGAGGTACACACGGTGGCAATGGTAAACGAGACAACGATACCGAGGAAGGACCAGCACCAGATCTGAAACTTGCGCACCGGGAAGACGCGCTGGTACTGCATGAGAATGGCAATCTTGGTGAGGCCGATGGAAGCGCAATACGTTGTAATCGACAGGTAGACATTGAAGGTCAAATGCTCGAGTTGGTATCCGGAGAGGTTTGCTGCGTGCTCGCCCAAACCGTAGTGGATCTGGCGGCCGGTGAATATGACGGTTAGGAGGGCGCACGCCTGCATGAGGGGATTAGTACGGCATTATCCAACGATCTAGACATCGGCGCACCCAAGAGCAAAGAAGGACGAAGTCTTCATAGCCGACGGCGCGGATGACGACGACCCGCGTCCAAACTCGTAGCGCACAGAAGAGTGTCCCGAGACCTGCGAACAATCCGCAGATGACGGCAGTCCGCAATGCAAGTTGCCCAAGAAGCATCTTGGAACTGCAAAAGGGATGCTCCGTAGGCAAGCGGTCAAAGAAAGAAAAGGTCCGAATGAAGATAAATCCAGAAACAGCACATCTCACGCACCGCTCATGTTGTAGGGGACATGGTAGATATATATATGATTGAGGTGATCAGGACGACTCTCAGTTCACACTAGGTCTAACAACGATCATATACATACAGAGTGTAGGTACCTAGCTTATACGGAGTAGTATGACATCGTAACTTTGGCCGTTATCGTTTATCAAGTTCCGAATGCGAGACCCTACCAATCACACCCGTTGGCAGGCATTCGAAACTGTCGATTTCCTTGCTTGGTAGGAATTAGCGTGCATACTCTGCAAGCACCGAAACTGTCGCGAAACTTGTCGATAATTATTCCTCAAGTGTAAATGTGTAAGAGGCTTCGCCGCATTTGCTAGACCTGTGGATTCAGCATCAATACTCGTTAGACAAAGCTGCGTTCAGTTGCCTTTACGAGTTGCGAGTCCGCTATGACGTGTGATGGGGATGTGACGGTTTATGTGACGTGTAGGACGCTGCACGCGAGAAGATGATCGTTCCTGGTCTTCAATCCTTCTATTTGGGCGCAAGGGTCAGACGCAAGTCAGTGAAGACAGAAGGAAGGATTGATGACCACGCTCAGTGAGGGTTTACTAAGAGAAGTGATATGAAGCCTCGCGCTCGTTATACCGAGAACGGATCGTGAACATGTTTGTGCAGATACCCGTTGGGATAGAAACCTCAGCAGGATTCACTCTCTCGTTTTTGAGGGGATTGTTGGTAAACTGTGCAGTGAACAGCGGACAGCGGGCACAGAACGCCTGTCGACTGTCACTTTTCAAGATCTGACCCTTTCCCTCGGTTATGAGCATTTCGTCCCCGATGAGAGAGAGAGATCCCTGGTAGCAAAGAGGCCTTTGACCCGTGAGAATTCAGCAATACAATATATCCCACCAAGTTCCCATGCGCTAGACGAGCGAAGCGGTACCTAAGTGGGATTCTGAAACTTTGTCGAGGAAAGAAAAATGTCCCTTTACTCCTAATACGGAAGGTTGGTTGCATTGGAGTGCAGGGATACTGCGGTTAGCCAGGAATCCTCAGACTACACTAATCCAATGGCTGTGCTGCCCTCGAGAATTCCTCCGCATCTCTACATAGGGAGGTACATACTCTGTACGTACATACATAGTCCACACTTGCCATGAATCAGTGACAGCGGTAGGGGAGGACCAATCATACACCTTCGCGTCAGCCCGTGCCCTTAGCCATCATACTGACCATGTATGTACACTACTTCTGCTCGATACCGAAAGACTTCATGGCACACCTCATAGCATGCGTTTGCCCTTGGCCGTCATCATCGAACTTGTCCAGTCTTCACCCGCATCTGTTTTCGTGATTGGATGCAATGTCTATCCACGAGTCAGCATCTCTCATACCGCCTCTACAATAAGGACTCGCACGTCGACTTGCCAAGTGCAGTAGTCAGTCATCTTAGACCAGAGGTTTTGTTTTCCTTCATATCCGGTTACTTGAGAGTAGCGTACCTGTGAAAACACGGGGTTTTCCCAAGAGATTACTACACAAGCCCATAAATAGCTAATTCCGAATTTTCTACAAGGGTAGGTAGGTACTGTAGGTAGGTAGGTAGCCAGGAGGACGTGTTTCAAAGTAAAACTCTGCAGCCAACTAATACTCAACCGGACCAATCAGTGTGCTCAGTGACGTGCACGTCTAGGATGAAAGATGACGCCTATAAACTCTATAGCTCCTATGTATTTGTATGCCATGGACTGTGAAACTCGACGAGAAGAAGGGAGAATCTGCCTTTGATCAAACCAACCAACCAACGAACCATGCCCCAGCCGCGTGACCACGATTGGCATATTATGTATATATATATATATCCCACAGTCGACGTCCATTATAGGCGGGTAGGTATACTTCCTATATATATATACCTGTCAGCCCCGAATATAGCCACATGCTCTTATTGCGACGTCACTGCATGCATTGCACCGTTTATGCATTGGGATATTGATTTGGTGGTATTATGGCGTCTGCGAGGTTAGACAGACGACATGTCAGCGAAAGGACTACTACTCGTGTACGTGTGGGTTTTCACATTCAAAACGTCAGTCATGCAAAATCCTGTCGCTCGGCGGTTGGAATCGAGGGGGGATTGTAGCAGAAATGATATATATAATATACACAAGTACGTACAATGAATGCTAGCCCTCCAAATCATGCTTTTATTGTTCCACGTCATATACTACGTAATCAACGACTGCGGTGAAATATAGCGGTGCAAATCTCGGTCATCGTGTTATACATAGCGGGCCTGAACTATTCGATGCCCGCTACTCCATTCGACGTAGCAACGTCTGGGTTGGGATAATACCACGCGGCCACTGCGATGATGACATATATTATCTGAAACGGCGATTAGCATGTTAAGAAGATACTTGGAAGATACTTTCTAGGGCGGGAGACGCACCATGAGAAGGGCGCCTTCGAGGTAGTTTGATTCACCATCGCGGAGAAAGTTGCCCACGACGACAATCGACAGGACCAAGAGGACGATCATGAAGATTTCAAAGTTGAGATCCATGTCCTTACCCATGATCCAGCCGACGATGACGACGAGAAGGTCCTCCTCATGGTCGAGATCGCGATGCTCATCGGCTTCCAGGACCTCGTCGAAGATGGAGTGTTGGCTGCGGGCGTTGTACCATATGAAACTTGTGTCGGGGTCAACATTCTGCTATACTATGTGGATGGGCTGCGGTTTGGGAAACTTTACATGGCGAATGCAATCATCAGGAGAATCGACGTTATCTGGCTGATCTTGAGAACATTGTGCTGCAGTACTGCGTCGGTGAAGGTGTCATGTCCAATCGCAATGGGGACGGCGGAACCCTTCAGGGCCGAGTAGTAGACACTCGGAATGAGCAAGCCAAATGCAGCTACACAGAGCAGACCGGTGCCGACCTCGCTAATGGAAGAATGGAACTGCTGGCTGGCTTGACGCAGTCCGCCTACGAAGAAACATGGGCCCAAGCAAAGGAGCAGATTTGTCAAGATGGACCCAAGAATGGCAGCTTGAATGATGGGAATCATGTTGCCGTGTTCCGAAGAGCCATGCTCATTGTCGTGTTTCGCAATCAAGACCAAGAACAGAATAATCTCGACAATGGATCCAAAAGCCGTCTCGATCAGGATTCCGGAGACGTTTGGCATTTTGCGGGCAAATTCTTGGCCTGCAAAGCCAAGTAGGTTGGCTACCGGGATCATGGCCACGAATGCAAATGCAAAGGTCAGAAGCGGCATCTTCTCTCGCCATCGGGGTGAATGTGCGTGGTGGGGATGAGGTTGTGGAGGAGCGGCGTGTTCTCAGAGTGGCCGTTGGAGGGACTCATGCCGAGTTTGTGAACTCGATCGTGGTTCGAAAGAGAGAGATGGAGGAGAGAGATGGAGGAGAGAGAGAGAGAGAGAAAGAGCCGAGGTTGTGCATGCGGTAATATGTACAAAGTATGGATAGATGAAAGGTTGCGCGGGTAGTGCGGGGGGGGGCTGGGGCTCGGCATCGTCGGTGCCAATAAATGGACCTTTTCCCTCTTTTCCCCTGCTTTTTCTAGGCTAATAAATACAACAATACGCATCTTTGGAGTGTTGGACGAGACTGCTGTGATGGGACACATTTCATCTACAAGTATGGTCGAAAAGAAAAAAAAACATAATTAAACAAAACATGGCGACCGACTTTGGACGAGTTTTCGCGATGTATGTCGTCATGTCTAGGGAGTGAAGACGACGGGCTGTGAAACCCTGCAAAACACTCCACAGCACGACGACGAGCTAGTAATGTACCTTGCATGCTTATTCGCTTGCTCGCTCTAGATATAGAAGATTTAACTGAACAGGGATTAAAAGAAATTCCTACACTCTTCCGGAAGGCAATAGATTTAATTAGCACCGGCAAATTCTATCGCCATCAATGACATGTCCACAGAGTATGCCCTTCTAGCTATAGTCTGGGTAGGGGAAGCACGTCCATTTATCCAACCGGGACTAGGTCGATTCTTGGACGGAAAGATATAAAGTCTACCTCAACACCGCCGCCATCTATGGAACCCGCAATCGCAATCGCCAGGGACTCTTTGCCTTTGGTACGCCAGATATGCGGCTTCTGAATTATCTGCTGAGCGTCCAGCTGCTCTTCAGCAGCTTCAGCAGCATCCTCGCGACGGACAATGGTCTGCAGAAAGTGGTCACGTGGGACAATGGCAGTCTGATCGTCAATGGCGAGAGGGTCCTCATCATGGCTGGAGAGTTCCACTACCAACGACTGCCAGTCCCCGAGTTGTGGCTCGACGTCTTTCAGAAATTCAAGGCCAATGGGTTGAACGCTGTCAGGTATGTACAGTACATACATTATACATGCATACACATCCATCAAGTAAAGAGCTGACGTCTAAAAAAGCATCTACTTCTTCTGGTCCTATCACTCTCCCTCCAAAGGAGTCTACGACTTCACGACTCCCGCCAAGGACATCCAAGTCCTGTTCGACATGGCGCAACAAGCGGGTCTCTACGTGATCGTGCGACCGGGCCCATACAGCAACGCCGAGACCAACGGCGGCGGTTACGCCCTCTGGACCAGCGACGGGAGCGGAGGCAAGTACCGGACGTCGGACGAGACATATCACAAAGTGTGGTCCGAATGGATCGGCGAGGTGGGCCCCTTGATCGCGAAGAACCAAATCACAAACGGCGGCCCAGTCATCATGGCCCAGGTTGAGAACGAGCTGGGAGAGACGACGCACGATGCGGCGAATACCCTCGTCATCTACATGGAACAAATCAAGACGGCCTTCCGCGAAGCCGGCATCGTCGTGCCCCTCACCAGCAACGAAAAGGGGTTCCGGGCCAAGAGCTGGTCTACGGATTACCAGAACGTGGGCGGCGCCGTGGATGTCTATGGACTGGACAGCTATCCGGGGGGTCTGAGTTGCACCAACCCCGACACTGGCTTCAACCTTCCCCGGACCTACTACCAATGGTTCCAAGAAGTCTCCCCCACCCAACCCTCCTACCTTCCCGAGTTCAGAGGCGGCCATTTCCAGGCATGGGGCGGATACTTCTTCGATCAGTGCCAGGCTGAGCTGAGTCCCGAGTATCCAGACGTCTTCTACAAGGGCGTCATTGCCCAGCGCATCACCCTACTGAATCTGTACATGGGCTTTGGGGGTACGAATTGGGGCCACAGTGCTGCACCAGTGGTGAGTTCACATACGGCCATGCATTATCCATGGGGTTAAAGAAGAATCTGTTATCCATGGTTTTTCTAAAACAAAAAACGGACACTGACAAATCTTCCCAGGTTTACACATCGTACGACTACGCCGCGTCCTTGCGAGAGACGCGGGAAATACGCGACAAGTTCAAGCAGTTCAAACTCATCGCACTGTTTACCCGCGTCAGCAAAGACCTCCACAACACAGTCATGGAGAGCAACGGGACCGGCAACGCCGTGGACAACGAGGCAATCTGGACCTGGGTCATCAGGAATCCCGACACGGGGGCAAGATTCTACCTGGCCGAGCACAACATTACGCGAACTAGGGATGTGACCGACTTCGCAATCACTGTCGACACATCCGCCGGTCCCGTCACGATCCCCAGCCTGCAGCTCAATGGCCGACAGAGCAGATGGGTGGTGACGGACTACCCCCTCGGCAACGAGACATCGCTGCTGTACTCGTCAGCCGAGATCCTCACATACGGCACCTTTGACCGCCGCCGCCGCCCCGTCGTCGTCTTCTACCTCAAGTCGGGCCAGACGGGAGAATTCGCCTTCAAATCCACGCCATCGACACAGAACACGACGTTCCAAACGTTTGGCGCAACTTCCGACTTCGAGAGCGTGCCGACGAATGGGTCCACAAAGTACACCTACACGCAAGCGGATGGCGCCACGGTCGTGTCCTTGTCAAACGGCGTGCTGGCTTACCTCCTCGACGTGCCTACCGCGTACACCTTCTTCGCCCCGGCTACGACGTCGGATCCCAACGTGCGAGCAGACGAGCACATCTTCGTCCTGGGCCCCTATCTCGTGCGATCGGCCAGTGTATCCGGGGCCGACACCGTGTCCATAATCGGCGACAATGCAAACGCGACCAAGATCGAAGTCTACGTCGGCAGCAGCAGCACATCCATCACGAACATCTCGTGGAACGGAGCAATTCTTCCCACGACGAAGACGCCTTACGGCTCTCTGACGGCCCAAATCCCCGGTGTCGAGGAACGACGGATTGTGATCCCGGAACTGACGTCTTTCCGCGCCGCGGATTCCCTCCCCGAGCGCTCGGCTTCCTACGACGACAGCGCCTGGGTGGTGGCGGGCAAGAACACGACGTTGAGTCCCGTGAAGCCGCTCACGCTCCCCGTGCTCTTCAGCAGCGACTACGCCTTCTACTCGGGGGCCAAGCTGTACCGGGGGTATTTCTCCAGCACGGCCGCCACGGCCGTGAACTTGACGGTGCAGGGCGGCCTGGCCGCGGGCTGGAACGCCTTTCTCAACGGCAAAAGCATCGGGTACCACGCGGGCAACATCTCGCTGACTGCCACGACGGCACACCTGACGTTCGAACCCGCAGATCTCAAGCCCGAAGGTAGTAGCAACGTGCTCGTCGTCGTCACCGACTACACAGGCCACGACCAAACCTCGACGGGGCCCGCAGGCGCAGAGAACCCGAGGGGAATACTAGGCGCGCAGCTCCTGGCCGCAAACGGGACCACGACGACGGCGCTCGCCTTCGACACGTGGAAGATCCAGGGCAATGCCGGAGGAGAGGCGAACATCGATGCCGTACGCGGCCCCATGAACGAGGGCGGCCTGTACGGCGAGCGACTGGGTTGGCACCTCCCCGGCTTCGACACCACGGCCTGGGAACAAGGCAGCCCCGTGACCGACGGCGTCGAGGGCGCGGGGATAAAGTTCTTCACCACCACCTTCAATCTAGACATGGACGCCGACCTCGATGTGCCCCTGGGCGTGGAACTCGCCGCCCCCGCGGGCACCGTAGCGCGCGTCCTGCTCTTCGTCAACGGCTACCAGTACGGGAAATTCCTCCCCCATATCGGGCCCCAGACGCGATTTCCCATCCCCCCCGGCATCATCAATACCAAGGGGGAGAATACGCTGAGTGTCTTGGTCTGGGCGCAGACGGATGCTGGTGCCAAGTTGAGCACCCTGAGGCTGTTCGAGTATGCGCGATTTCAGAGTGGATTTGCATTTGGCGCCATCGATGGAGGGCGACTGCAGACCAGGTGGGTGGATAGGAGTGCCTACGCTTAAGAGTATGCATGCGTAGTATCAAAAGTATCAGAAATTTCAGTGCATTACAACCTCACATCACATGATGAGCATAAGAAGAGCTGCCAGCTGTGGGGCATGATAGTGATTTGACATTAAGGTATACCGCAAAAAATGTACTCATACAACTCTAGCCAATCAAAGACCAAGGTTTCAACCAACGATTAGACAATCACAAGGATATTTACCACCCCTTGGCACCGCTCAGCTTGACCAGCTCCGGGAAGATGGGCGTACCGAATCCCGTCACTGGATCCCAGCCCTTGGTAGCGGGAAAGCCATCGACATTGCAGCCGTGACTGGTACCATTAGTAATGTCGGTGAAGCCCTTGGAGCCCTTGGAGTAGAGCCAGGGGTTGAGGAAACCGAGAGGAGACTTTCCAGACGCAAGCAGAGCGTCGTTGACGAGGGAGAAGATACCGGCGGTAAGAGGGGTGGACGCAGAAGTGCCAGATATGACGCCTTCAGTTCCGTTCCATACGTAGGCGAAGTAGAGACCCTGAGCGGCGAGGTCGGGGTAGGCACGGCCCTCTGTTTGCATGTTAGTCATTTGTGGGATGAAAGGGGCTGGGGTGGGGTACGGGGATACGTACTCGGCTCGTAGAGACCCTTGTAAAGCTCACCAATGCCGTCGAGGTACTTGGGCACAACGGTATCCTGGTACTTTGGCCTGGTGAAGTACTCGCTGAAGCCGCTTCCACCAGCATAGAAGTCTCGGAGGACACCGGACACGTTCCTAGGCGCGCGGTAGACGGCAACTTCAGGCTGGAAGTTCATCGTGGCACCAACAGTCGTGACATAGGGGCACGAGGCGGGGAAGTTGGGAAGGAACTTGTACGTGCTGTTTCCATCGTTGGAGTAGCACTTGTTGGTACCGCCAATACCGCTGTCGCCGCTGGAGAAGAAGAGCGTGGTTCCGCGAGCTCCCACTTGGGCAAATTGCTTGCAGACGCGCTCGGCGTAGGAGCGGGGGATCGTCTGCTCGGGCTCGCCGTACGAAGTGGAGATGACGCGGGGAATGCTCTTTTGCTTCAGGAGCCAGTTGACCCAGGCAAGGTAGGGCTCGTTGGTGTTGGTGGGGGTGCCAATATCCGGGATGAAGGGAGGCTCGCCTCCGGTGGAGTACGAGGTGATGGGAGTCAGCTTGGAGATACCGGCGATGGCCTGGACATCGAGGTTGGCCTCGCGGGAGATGCCATCGACAGTGGACTGATTGTAGGTCAAAGGACCATCCTGAACGGGCCCATTGTCGATGGAGTAGGCCTTGAAGGTGGCAGCACTAGACACGGACGCAGGAGCGTATTTGGCCAGGAACTTTGCAGTATCGGGTCGAATGGGGATCTCGCCGAGGTAGTTTGCGAAGCCAACGCTGTTCTGGACGAGAGCCTTGGGCTGGTACGCCTTGGTAGAGTACAGGGTAGCAAAGCAGTCGGGAGTGACCGAGGTGACGTTGCAGACAGCAGCGATTGACGAGTTGCTTGGGGTGCGATAGCTGGCTGGGACCTCGGCGGCACCCTCGTACAGCGTGGCAGCATTGGCAGCAGTGCGGAAGAAGGACGTGGTAGGCTGGACGGTATCAATGTGGGCGTGGAGGTGACGGGGCAGGGACCAGCGAGTGGTACGGGCAACCACGTGACCATCCGCGTGCTGGTAGTTGTGGTACTCGGTGTCGAGGAGGGATTCAACCCGTTCGACGGGGAGTCTGACGATGATCCAGTCCTTGGCGGAAGAATAGCTGAGGTCTTGGATGCCGTTCTCAGCGAGCCACTCGTGCACGAGGTCGCTGGACTCCTTTTTGGGCTTGACGAGCTCGTCGACGTCCTCGGGGCTCAGATGCTTGCCGTATCGGGGGTGAGCAGGGTCCGAGACTGGGGAATGTTAGTAATCACGTCATGATGGATACGAGAGCGAGCATAGTATGAGACTATGAGTAGATATGTATGAAAGTATCGAGAGGGTTGATCATGTCGGCCAAGACATGAACCATGCCGCATGCAGCAGGGGTGAATGTTGGGGTGAATGGATGGATGTTTATACGTCGTACATACCCTCGTAGAGGTGTCTCTCAAGCTCATCAAAGTTTCCCTGCACCAGACCAATCTGCAGCTCGAGTATACCCTCGCCATGAGCGCGGTCGAGCTTGGTCCACTCGCGGGGTGCATTGAACCTCTCCTTGACCGTGTATGGGGAACGGGCCTTGATGGGCGTAGCGAGCGCCGTCTGAACAGCAACGGCCGCAGAGAGCAGCGTCGAAAGAACGGCTCTCATACTTTCTCAATTGATATACAAAGTATATATGTGTGTGAGGTGGGGAGGGGGGGATGTTGGCCGGAGAGAGAGAGAGAGAGAGAGAGAGAGAGAGAGAGAGAGAGGAATGGTGGGGTGTTCCGAGGTGGGTGACGACGGGCGCACCCTCTCTTGTGACCTGGGGAGGCTTCGACCCTTTTATCCCACCATCCATCCATCTCATCTCGAACTTTGTCTGTGTGGATCATCTACATGTTTAATGTCTGTGCTATCTGTGCCGTCTGTGCTGCCGTCTGTGCTGGCGGGTGAGACCTGTACCCGGAAGGTAGTCCGTATATGTCAAATCAACGACAGGGCCATGCTCGTACATGTACATATGGTACCTGCAGACGGAGTGGTCCACTGCAAGGGTATGCTGTTATAAGAGACATGCGAGTGGGGAGTTGCTAACGGGACCCCTAATAAGCATTATTTAGACCCCTAATAAGCCTAATTAAGGAGTCTCTCTAATACGCTATTAGTAGCGCAGGAGTTATTTAAAATAGGCTGTTTTAGGCGCAGAAATTAAGATTTATAATGTTGTATTAGCTATATTAATATAATTATTTTAATAGGGAGTTGCGTTAGCTAAGTAATCTTACCCTTATTAATAATTGCGTTTAAGTTTATGTTTATTTTATCCTTTATCTCTATTTTATATAGAGATTTATATACTTCTAATAGAATTAACATGTTTTTATTATTTCCTACACTATCTATAATACCTAAATTACGCGCTAAAGCACCTGCAATTAATCTAAACCTAAATAGGTAAATAAACTTAATTAGCAATACCTTAGAGACGTTAGATTTAAATAATTTAGGCCCTAATTATTTAATTAAGGTTAATTTTAATCCTAATTAATTAATTAAGGGCGATTTTAATCCTAATTAATTAATTAAGGGCGATTTTAATCCTAATTAATTAATTAAGGGCGATTTAGATTAATTAATTAACCTTAATTTAGATTAGGATAAGGCCCTTAAGGGGGATATTAAGATATAAGGCCTTTGCACCTAATTACTACTAGAGTTAGATAAGGAGGCTAATAAGCTAGGGGCCTTTATATACAGCTAGGGGGATAATAATAGACTAATAGATAATAAAGGAGGTAAGGATTATATAGAAATTCTATAGTCCCTGCTACTAGGTAGGTCTACCTCTTAGTCTTAATCCTAACGCCCTTAATTATAGTTACGCTTGCAATTACGCTCGCAATTACTAATACGCGTTAAGCGTTAAGTTAGTTAAGCTGCTAATATAGTACCTTATATATAGCAGGCAAAACACCTAGCGCCTATTAACTATAGTAATATTAGTTATAATAATCTACACAGTAATAATTAGCAGAAACTCTATCCTTATCTACCTATCTCTAAACGTATATTTAACTTGTAATTAGCTTATAAGGAGTTTATTAATAATTAGGCGCAGGATTATAGCCTAGGTATAATCTGCAACGCATAGATTAAAAACGTAGAGTTAAAGGCGTATAAGTCTACTTAGAGGTATATAAAGGCAGGTGCTATAAAGAATATTAGGTATAAGCGCACTTATAAGGGCGCCTAAAGTAAGAAATCTAGCTGTCCTTAGGAGATCTATATAGTAGCAGAGGATTATTACAACGTTAATAATAGTAAGTAGAGGATACTCTATATAAAAGGTAAGGGTAGTAAGAAGAGCCTCCTCTATAATTACCCTCTGTTTAAGAATATATACGTTATTGCTAAATATTATTATAAGTAGCGCACTAAGGAAGTTTATAAAGTAATTTAATTATTATTCTACCTAATAAGAGGCGCAAAAGGTACGCTTGCAGAGCTTTAAAGGCGTTTTCTAGGGATCTAATTATAATAATTAGATATACGTAATAAGTTTTAATATTATACAGCAGAGCTTAGATTATATATAAAAATTAAGGTTTTAGAGTTAAGGTTAAAAGATTAAGGATATACGTACGAGT
>MU005780.1:233944-259472 GCA_010093715.1 Pleomassaria siparia CBS 279.74
AGGGTAATTAATAATTAACGCGCAGTTAATTAATTAATTAATTAATTAGTGTATTAGGGAGGCAATTAATTAAGGTAATTAATTAATTAAGGCAGATAGAATTAATTAAGGTAATTAATTAATTAAGGCAGATAGAATTAATTAAGGCTTAAGCAATTAATTAAGGCGTATACAATCTATCTATTAGTTAGTATTAATTAATTTTAATTAAAATTAATATTAATATTAACGCGCAGTTAATTAATATTAATATTAATACTAACGCGTAATTGCAATTAATATTAATATTAATATTAACGCGCAATTGCAATTAAAATTAATATTAATTAATTAATTAAGGCTTAAATTATTTAAAAATAACGTCTCTAAGGTGTTGCTAAACGTACTCTAATTGCCTATTTAGGGATTGCGTTAATTTTATTATAAGTTATTGCAATATAGTAATATTATTATTTACTAGAAGCGCTAGCAGTGCGTGCAACAGTTATGCGAAATAATTACACGTATAAATACGCTGCTAAAATAAAGAAAATTACATTTCTAATTACTAATCTAACTTAAAACATAGCCCCTAATAGCGTATTAGAGAGACTCCTTAATTAGGCTTATTAGGGGTCTAAATAATGCTTATTAGGGGTCCCGTTAGCAACTCCCATGCGAGTGGTGGAGTTGAGAGAGGAGAGGGGAGAGGGGAGAGGGAGGTAGGGATGGAGGTCGGGTTGGGAAGTTGACCGTTGCGTGAGAAGGTTGAGTCGTGGGATTGATTGCCCTAGTTTCCGCCTTGTCCGCATCAGACAGGCTTGTCCGCATCAGGCAGGCTTGTCCGCATCAGGCAGGCTTGTCCACATCAGGCAGGCTTGTCCACATCAGGCAGGCCACAAGACGAAAAGCACGACAAGGCCAAAATGAAGACACGCTAAGCAACACGTTCAAGCTTCAAGCTTCGTCATATGTATCGCTTGGTGCCTAGATAATCAATTCTAGAGCTCTTCCATGTTTCTGCAATAACGAACCGCATCGACAAAAGCACGTCATATTTGCCTACATACGCGTCTACTTGTACTGTACGACGTTACTGTCCAACAAATAACGGTTCCATGTCGGAACCATGTAAACAACAATAATAATAATAATAATACCACCGAACGGAACTTTGTTGCATGGGGGGAAAGAAAAGAGAGGAATTTCTGTTAATTAAATTAATTACCTCCCTCCAAACTCAATTCAGACGCGCTAGAGCATGTACTGTACTGTACTGTACTGTACATTGTACTAACTACTTTGTACGTAGTAGGCCACCCCAAGCGGGCAAGGGTCCCGCGCTAGCAGTCCTTACTCATGCTTGTCCATGCTTGTCCATGGAGCAAGACGGCTATTAATTATTAATCATGCCAACCGTAGCTCAAACGGCTATCAACAACATGGCACGAGGAAACACGCTCAAACTTGAGCCTCGAAATCTTCTACAACCTACACGTACAGCTAGCTACCTTTGTACACTTCACATGCTTCCATAAAAAACAAAGGAGAGGGGGGGGGGGGGGGAAATGACTACATCTCTGCATGCTCTCTACACTTTCCCACTCCCCCCCCAAATCTATGCCCGTACAACTACAAACAACCAACCCCCCAGACTCTAATCCAGAAGCAGACTCTGCAGTCTCGCCTCTGTAGCAATCACATCCAGCGCCTGTCTGACCTCGAGAACCCTCCTACACTCACCCAGCCAGTCCTTACTCAGCACCTTGGCCCACCCTTGCAGCCCATTCATTTCCCGTGCCGCGCCATCCAGGTCGCCCTCCTCGAGCAGAATCTCCGTCCGAGCCAGGACAGCCTCAACATCTCCACCAGTCGCAAGTCCAGATTTCTTGAACAGCACCTTGGACATGGCGAGCGAGGCAAGGTGAGATGCCACACCGGCGTCTTCGGGTAACAGGGCAGCTTTCCGCACCTCGCCAGCCACGCGCCGGAACCGATCAATGAGCTGGGCCGCATTGGGGATTCCGCGCTGGTAGGCCGTCGGATTGATGCTGGCAATGGCCGCACTGACAACCGCGTCGTCGGCCGCAATCTCCTTGAGCGCCGCGAGTTCCGTGATGAAGGGCTTGGGCGTGGCTTGAGATTCGAGCGCAGACTTGACCGCTTCCACTGCTACCACGAGATGTTGCGTCTTGAGGTTAGCGTCAATGACCGAATTCCACTCCAACGTCAACCGCTCGAGCTCCTTTACCGAGTTGGAGAGTTGGTTCAGTTTGCCGAGACGCCCGTCACGCTCGGCTTCAACCCGGTCTCGGACCGACGACGTGAAATGTCTCTCGAGTGCGATGCTCTGTTCCAGCAGCTCATTCTTCAGCCTCTGCTCGTACAGTTGTTGTGCCGTGTCAAGCTCAGACTGTAGCTTGCTCTTGTACGTCGAAGAAAGGCGTTCCCGCTCGTTCTCGTACTCCTCTTTCCAGTGCGTCTCCTGGTCCTGCATCTGGAGTTCCAGGCGCCGCACGAGTTCCTTTGCGGCGTTGTCAAACTCGCCATGTGCTGCCTTGATCTTCTCTTCTGCCGATTTGTTGAGTCCGTCCTTTAGTAGGTTGATGTCCGAAATGACCTTGCCCAAGTCCGACTTGGCCTTGTCAAAAGCAGAATCGTACTTGTTCCCATGTGAGGCATCGGCGTTGATAGAAGTGATCAAGTCATTGACCAGCTTCACAACATCCTGGACAATGGGCTCGCTCGCAGCAGGTACGTTGAGATTATCGATCTGGCTGATAGGTTTCGCCGACGGAGGAGGTGCAGCGGCCACGGCCTGTTTCTTGGGCTCTGCTTTTGTAGCCGATTCTGAGGGCTTCTCCTTCTTGGCATCCTCTTGCTTCGGAGATGCGTTGGACGCAACCTTGGGGACTGGTGTTTGTTTAGGTTTGTTGTCTGCAACGGCACTCATGTGCGATCCCTTCTGGCTCAAATCGGTATCACCCTCCTGAGCCACTCTTGGTGTCAGACCACTCTTACTCGGAATCGTGATCTTGTTCTCGCCCGTCACCTGCGGGTACAACCGCGGCTGTTCAGCTCTACCAGGGAACCGTCTTCTGAACTCGCGCTCTTCAAAGTATCCCACTGCATCCTCGCCAAATGGCACATACTCGGTAAAGAAATCGTGAAAGTTGTCCGAGACGAGCGAGTACCACACACCGCCGCCATATCCCAACATGGAGAGAAGGACCGAGTAGAGCAAGAATTTTCGAAGCCGTCTTTTCTTGGGTCTCGGGGGTTGTGGGTCGGGGGCGACGCTCGCGGATCCGGGGCCTGTAGGCGGCGTCGTCGCGGGCTGGATGACGGGCGCGGTGCGTGAAGCAGTTGTCGTCGTTTTGGGCTCATGCGGTAGATTGGCTATGTCCGAGGCGCGAATCGTTGAGCCATTCGTCAAGTTGGTAGCAGTAGAAGTCGATGGAGTAACGGTAGGGGCTGGATTAGGGATGGCAGTCTCGGAGAGCTTTTTGTCGTCTGCGTAGAAGCGCTGGGCGGCGCGCCATTGCGGGCGGGCTGCGGGGGCAATTGGCCTCAGAGCTGGCCGTGCCCGTAGAATTGAGGCGCGCAGCATGGTGGGCTGGCTCCGGAGATCTAGGGTCGATGGTGGTGGGGAGGTAGGTGGTGTTGATGGCGTCGGCCAGCTCTGAAGAAACTGGGAGCTGTCTCTGTCATCGGCCGTTCGGATGGCTCGCGCCGGCATGGAACTTGCCCGACTGAAACCTCAACACCAAGGCATATCACCATCACCACAACTACCACCACCACCACCACCACCACCGCAGCACTACGGCTCTAATATTGATCAGGCTTCAAGCTCATACATTTATTTCTAACAGTCTCGTAGACAAAGAACACTCGTTTGCCCATCTTACTAATCCGTAGGTCATGGACGGTCACGATAACGGGAGACAGCGCTTCTCTCATCTCATTGGCACCACGTTTCGTCCCAGTCTCAGTCGTGTAGAAACGCACATCTTGCTACAAATTCCCCCTCTAGATTCCATATCATGCCCCCACATGCTTTCTGTATATCATCTATCATGTTTCCCTCTCTGCCCCTCGAGTCTGAACGGCTATTGAAACATAGCTGAAGGACGAACCGACAACACAGCCACCTTTCACCGTCGCTCAAGACTCAAGACAAGACAAGACTCAAAACAAGACTCAAGACTCAAGACTCAAAACTCAAACTTGCGTCATCGCTCCCATCACATCGGTGGCTGACACGGACCGCAAACAAGTCATCACAAGGCAGCCATATTCGGATTTGGCTTATTGATCATCCACCTCTCGCCTCCACACCCTTGGCCTACTTTTGTTTCTGCGTCATACCCTTGTACTACTCCACCTTCGCATCACCTGTATGCATGCCGCAGTCGTGTATTGCTATTTTTCCGACTGACAAACTTCACCTGCACTTTTCGATTCTTCACTCTGTCTCTTCCTCTCTATCAGTTTTGTCCATCCAACACCTATTCACTCTCCGCCATGGCGTCCTGCTTAGTCGGCAGTGGCCCGCGTGACTCCTACGACCCAGCCGCCAGGTCAGGTTCTGGTTCTGGTTCTGGTTCTGGTTCACAGCCCTCCATACCCACCTCCACGAAACCCCCGTCCTCTACCTCCAAACCCCCGAAGCGAAAGTCCACAACCGACTTCTACTTCACCTCCAGTACCCTGCGCTCCACTCTCCGACCCACCAAAAAATGCCCAAGTCCCCAAGAAGACATGTCTTACATGTCCCTGCACCAAAGTACGTGTCTCAACCTCAACGGAGCCGACAATTCCGACTCGGATCTGTGGATCCTGCCCGACTTCGAGGACTGGGAGTACGACGATGCCTCGCCACTCGCACATGCCGGGGTCCAGAAGGGCAGCGTGATTACGCAGAGCAGTAAGATGACCATGGGAAAGGCAGAGCAGGGAGAGTGGACGGCCTTCATGCAACGCGCTGCCTCGTCCAACAGAGAGAGGTTGAGGCGGAGGCTGGAGGGGGATGGATGGGATTTCGTCGGCGGCAAGTATGGGTACGGTACTGAGTCTGTCGAGTGGCGAACCGGAGCGAGTGTCGGCGAAGAAAAGGTAGACGAGGAGTTTGACTTTGTCATCTTGCTTCCTCAGATCGCCGTGTCATAGTGGACACTCTCCCTCCCTCCCTCTCTCTCTCCTTTACTCGCCCATGGAACTATCAACCTCCTCGCTTCCTCCCCGCATCCACTTTTCTTCCCCCCAACCCATTCTTCCACCAAGAGTCTTCCACGAGAAAGAAAAAACCCCACAACCTTGTAATGCTTCAAACGACCCAAACGACTGTTCCCATTCTCTGCCTATTCTTCTTGCGCGCACAGCAGACATGTGTTAGTTATACCCTTCATTCACCCCCCTTTTCGACTTCACTTCCCTTGCTTTGCCATTCCCCCTCTGTCTTCTTGTATAATAAATCTTCCTTGTCAATGATACCCCCCAATACCCTTTCTTCCATCACCATGGATTCTCGTGCCACCTATTTGGCTATACTTTCGCCCTGTTTACCATACATACACCCTTGACAAGATAGACAATGGAACCATACACAAATGAACAATCTTACCCATCCCACATTCGAGTCGTAATTCCACTCGTTGCACAACATGGGTTCCGAAATCTGTCTCTCACAACGTGTGCAGGGGGGGGGGGCATCATCGAATCTCTCAATCTTCAAAGAAAATGCCCGTCTATAATCATACACTACGGTATCAATATGCTATCAAGAACCCCAAGTCTACAATATCCCTAATCACAAAATCGTCCCCATACTATTATTACTCTCTCCTCTTCTTACCCTCCTCCAACCCCAACAGCCTCGCGTCACTCTTGCCTCTCTCGTGTTTGTTGCCCACTAGAGGTCCGACCACCGGATTGTGCTGCACATTAGAAAGTGCCTCTTGAACGGATTCCACGGCCCAGGGTAGGCGATTGAGCTTTGGCCAATTCACCTATAGACCAATTAGTACGCCTGCTCGGGGAAAAATTGCATATAGACTCGGATTGAAACTTACATAAAGGGTACCATTGTTCCGGATAAAGTTGAACGACGCGCCTGCCATGGCGAGGAAGATGAACATGAGCAATCGCAAGGGCCAGACGGTGGCTTCGGGCGCTCTGCGCGTGAAGCTGCCAACAAAGACAAAGAAAATGCTTGCAGCCAGTAGGTACGGTATCGACTGAATCAACAGGGGTCGGCGGTCGGCGAAGAGCAGCTGGCTTCCGATTTCGCCGTCAGATGGTAGATAAGCGCCTAGAAAGAGATCAAAAGCATCCTGTCGCGGTCCATCGGCAAAGTTGTTCCGGAAATAACGCGTGATTGAGTTGTTCAAATCTTGTAATGCTCCCGCTTTCGTGCGCTTGCCTGTGCGCGTGAAGTCTGTTTTCAAGGCGCCGGTCCCAGAATAGGATTTCGAAACCACATCGGCGTTGTCAGCCCACATGTTGCGGAATAGGAACTCGAAAGCTTCGTCGTCCTGCGCGTTCTCGCCCTCGCGGAGGAGACCCAGGTCAATCAACATGCGAGACAAAATATAACGACCCAACATGCTCTGCACAACGTTTGTGCGGTCGAGACAGTCCATGCAATTTGTTCGCACAACTGCCGTCTGATGCCGGCGAACTTCTACACGACCTGTATCCCCTGGCATATCGACACCTCGGAAGTATCCATGCTTGAGAACAGGCTGTTCAAGCTGGTTCATGAGCAGCTGGGCTCGGTCCCAGCGGAGGCCTTTCGTCTCATTGTGAAAGTCGAAGTATATGTAGTGGAGTCGGTCGTAGGACGTCTGCGTCTGACTGGGCTCAATGACGTGGAACTTCTCGTCGGTGATCTTAGTCCCTTCAACACTATCGACTGGGGATGTGACCAGATAATTGACCATCTGCTCGTATGCCTCCTTGACTCTTTGTTCACGACCCTTCTGATTGACAAGATTAATCAGCCAATTGTCTCCATACAGTCGGATCTGCTCCGCAAAGTGCTTTTTCGCAGCTGACACGGCGCTCTCGACTCCTCGGATCTGTAGCTTGGGGGTGTACTTGAGGGTGTTGACTTCGGCCCAGTATACAGGTACACTACCCCGCGTCTGCACGTATGCGAGGACCTGTACCTCCCTGCCCGCATTGCCTCCAGTCGCTCCCTGGGGGCTGTTGCCAGAGAACCCCCCCAAACCGCCGGATGCGCTGTCGTTAAGTATTATGATTTGTTCCGTCTCGTTGAAGTTGGACACATTGCCGCTCTCATCGATTCCGCGAGAGAAGTATCTGGTGCCAGCCTTTAGTCTAGACCTCCGCGTAATCAGAATGAAGGCAAGGGGGTTGCCCTTGATGGAGGTATTCTTTATCTCCATCATACCGTACATGACTGGTAGAATGTACGGGTCCACCTGCGGCTGCTGGCCTGCAGATTGTCTGTGTCCATACCCGCTGCCGAGTCCGCCCCGGAAGTCTATCAAGTCTGTTTGGATGAAGCGATTCCAGAAGAAGCGATCGTCGGCCCTCCTCCACAGCGGTGTGCTAGGGTCAGCGTGGGCCTGACGCTGGAAGGTGTTGGTGATGTCGAAAGAGTAGGAGAAGTAGAGAGGAGACGCCTTGATGAGGCCCTTGAGCAGCGTGAGATACGTGTCTTCGTCGGGATCGTGCAGTGGTCGCTCTCTCAGGGGCAGGAAGTCGGTGGACACGACTTTGTATATCATGTGGCCTTTTATCCTGCCCATTGGCTGTGCTTTTGTGATGACGATAATGTACTTGTCTACAGCATACAGATCAGCCCTGGCCGGATGCCAGCCTAGAAAAGCACGCGCGTACCTAGTCGCAGCTTGATGACTCCGAGAATGCCATTGATGCTAGTAACCCTCTTGGAACCCAGGAGTTTTCCATCGTGTAAACGGATGTCGCCAGATGGCCGGTCGACGACTAGGGTAGGTGCAGCAGGTGACGACGGCGATGAGAAGGCGTAGTGCGAGGGCGACGAGTGCACATTGATGTCGCGGTAGGGAAGAACAGCAGCCATGCTGGCGAATGTCGTAACGGCACAGCACAGTACAGCGTGGGTGGTGGGTGAGGTGGTAAAAGGATGTTGAGTGAATGTATCGTGTTCGTTCGCAAAGCTGAGATGTGGTGGCTTCCGCCAAAGCACAGGGCAGTGACGATGCGCCGCGGACGCCAAGGCCGTTGCCCTGCGGACATAGATCACGCTCAACCTCCTCCAGTTCATTCATCCAGCTTCCAGCTTCCACCGCACCACGCCTACCACTACGCCATCGCTGCCCACGATCCCCATTCACCCACCCCGAACTCCTCGCCCGTCTATCTCGTACCTCCTACACCACGCCCACCTCTCGCCCGCCGGCCCCGATAGCCGCCGCGTCACCTCAACTCCATCATGGCCGCAAGAATGCAACAGGGCGGACGGCCTGGAGGCTCCAGGTTCGCTCAGTTCAAGTTGGTGCTTTTGGGTTGGTCTTTTTCACATAAGCATCTTATAAAACGTCTGATAGCTAACTATCCACAGGAGAATCCGCTGTCGGAAAGGTGCGCGTCTCGCTATCAAGGCTACCAGTTACCATTAAGCATCAACTAACATGATCTCCAGTCGTCGCTAGTACTGCGCTTTGTCAAAGTAGGTGGAGAACCACCATGAATATTCCTCTATAGAAGCTGTACTAATGACCTCGCCAGGACCAATTCGACGACTACCGGGAGTCTACCATCGGCGCCGCCTTCCTCACCCAAACAATCGCCCTTGATGAATCCACAACCGTCAAGTTTGAGATCTGGGATACTGCAGGTCAGGAGCGCTACAAATCGCTTGCACCCATGTACTACCGAAATGCAAACTGCGCTGTCGTGGTCTATGATATCACCCAAGCAGTAGGTACCCCTGGACCTGGCTTCACGCAGCATACTGATACGGCCATAGTCATCCCTCGATAAGGCGAAAGCTTGGGTAAAGGAACTCCAGCGTCAGGCCAACGAGAACATCATCATCGCCCTCGCAGGAAACAAGCTCGATCTCGTCACCGAATCCCCCGACAAGCGCGCTATTGCCCAAGCCGACGCTGAGCAGTATGCTCGGGAAGCCGGCCTACTCTTCTTTGAGACATCGGCAAAAACGAGCGAGAATGTTCGGGAACTCTTCACCGCCATCGCAAAGAAGCTCCCCTTGGATCAGGCCGGCCCACGGAACTTGCGGCCCGGCCAGCAACGACAGGGCGTGAACCTTAGACCCGAGGCAGCCACAACAACACAACCTGGCTGCAACTGCTAGTTATTTGCATTTCCATATCGCGTGCCTTATGGGGGTCGTTAGATCTTAGGCGGACTAGGGAGAGAGCGGGAGCGATTGTGTGGCTGCAGATGGCTTCATATCTTGCTGCCGTGTAGTGTGGCAGGCCAGTATCTTTCCTCGCTTCACGCCACACTTCTTTTTCCTTGGGGCATCTTGGGCCTTGGAGTACGGTTTGCCTACAGCTGTTTAAGAGTCGAGAGGTCGGAGCTACTCGAGCGAACAACTAAATTCTAATGATTCTCTCTTTCTTTTTTCCGGTTCATGTCCTCAACCTATACTTCATACACAGCTATGTTACACCTTTTTCCATTTAGAAGATCAGTCTGCAGAATCACATCTATCTCGTCCACTCCAACCTTGGCATCTCGTGTATCAATTAATGCCTGTGTATCTCTACGCCATGTCATTCACCGTTACCCTCAACATATACTTTCGCCTACACATGGAAAGTTAAATTTTGAGCATCAAGAGACCGTCAAAGACCTTACCGGAAACCACCAATCCTCGGTCCGCCAGAACGTCACTCCACCATCAAACGTCAGACTCCGATTTAGTGTCAACCCCTCCTCACTCCAATACGTCTTCTGCGGTGCATATCCAACAAAGCTTTGATCACTAAATCACTAATTAGCCATCAGTCTCCAATCGTTTCTTGAAAACTTACCCGTCCATCCAGCCCCTCCTGATCTCAACCTCGCTCTCCTTGATCCGAAAACTCAACTTATCTTCCTTGTTCCCACAGCTCGTGAAATTCTCCTTATAAATCGGCTTATCCGATCCCGGGATCGTGCAATCGACGGAAAGTCGGTGCGCTAGGCGTGGATCGGCAAAGTGGAATTTCACTGAGTTGAGGGTCGGTGAGGTGTGTTGTTCATACGCGGTTATGTGGAAGATGGGGTCTTTGGTAGGGGCTTTGGTGGTCTGGGGGATGTTGTGGAGCTGGGAAGAGGTGGGTGTGTAGGAGTGCGATGTGTCGATTACGGGGGCGGCGGATGAGATTGTGAGGAGGGCGGCGAGGAGCAGAGGGATGGTGGAGAGCATGTCTGCGATGGACAATGAATGTCGAACCGATTATCGGGAGCTGACGAGTATTGAATCGAGTCGAGTATCAAAGTCGAAAATCCAAGCAGGACTAACAGATATGTATACTTCCTCGTACTTCTCAAAACGTACCCGCACACGTGAGACTATTAGCTGTCTCACTGCGGCACGACTTCTTGGAATTGCGGCGTCTGGGCATGAAGCGGAGACCGGATGATATTACAGAATGCATTGGCGAGGCGAGTGTTGCCAGTTGGGACGGTGCTTATTTACTTGAGGCTTTGTCTTTGTCTTTGTCTTTGGTTCTCTGTCTTTGGTTCTTTGTATTTGGTTGGCTAGGGGGTATGTATTTTGTGATTACCCGAAATGAGATGGAAATGAAATGCTTGTTTTAATCTTCGAATTAGGGGGTTGTTTTGCGACAATGGTGTTGCTGGGGGGTTATGAGGGAGAGATGCAGAGTATCAATCAAGCTTAAATCTTCAAGGTGTCGTTGCTGTCACTCGCTGAGCCTCAACGTTGGACATGTTCCTGCATGGCTACATTTGTCTCGGCATATAAACTGATTGGAACAGGAAGTTCTCGTCTATAATATTCCGTTTTATGTACGGGGTTGAATGCACTGAGGCGCGCGTGCGGCGTAGCTACGGCGCATGCGAAAGGAGTCGACAACAAGGCGAGGCCAGGGATAGATAGATCTGCACGCACTGCAATACATGAGTGGAACTCGGATAAACTCACGTATGCACTTCATTGATTTGAGTTGTGTAATAGTCCCATGACATTAGGGGTTCGGTGGTAAGGAGTTCAAAGTGGCATTACACTATGCGGTGGTGCAAAGGAACCCTTGACGCGATGAAAGACACACAGTGCCATGAAGACCTCTTCATTACAGGTGATCCCCAAAATAGTGCAAGAGTCCTAGTCCGACGCGAGAGGGCGTATACATTACTCAAGAAATGATCGTGACAACCGGGAATTCCCAATCCGTAGTCCTCGTGAAGTACGTCCCAGCAGGACTAGTCGTCACATTTGAACACTCACGTCCGGGCAAGGGTTCATCCAACCAGCGCGTTGGCTGTTCGTCCGTAGTGCCGATCATATACGTGTCCCTATGCCGAAAATCTCAGTCACGATTACGATAAAATCCTTCCTTCTCACAAGAAAACACGATGCTAGAGAATCGCGCAAACGTACCCTTCCGTCCACGGCCTCCTCAATTTGACAAAATCCCTATCGATCATGAAAGACACATCCATGGGCTCGGCATGGCCGCTGAATAAAGGGTCACACGAAGTCCAGTCCGCTGAGATCGTGTTGTTGGTGGATATGATGCATGCCGCATAGCCGTAATAGTCGTCTCGCGGGTCTAAGACGTTGAAACCGAGGTGGGAGGGAATCTTCACGTCGCTACTTACAAAGGCGACGAGGTTGGAGACGATGAGTGTGGGTGGGTTGAGCGATCGAACTGCGTGGGTGTATGGGGCGAGGAGAAGAAAGAGGGCACCGAGGACTGTGGTGATTGCGTACTGGAGACCCATGATGATGACTTGGGGTCTGATAGAGAAGAGGGAAGGGGAGTGTTGCGAATGTGTAGAACCCCTTTACCTGCCGGCTATATATGCATAGTTCTCGACCAGCTGATACTCGGCGGTCGAGCTTGAACCTAGATTGAGATCTCGAGCGGATTCTATGGACAGCGACATTTCCTATAGCGCTGGTAACGGTCGTTCGCGGAATGTGTGAGTCTCCTACTGCTTTTGGACGATGAGAACATATATTGCTGCACAGAGTGTGTCCCATGTGTGCTCTTTGGAGGATATGGTCGTAACATGACTAGACGACTCCAGGCTCGGGTAATCGATAGCTTCCGTGAATGTAACCTATCTTTCCATTCGCGGACAATTGATTTCGGAGAAGATAACCTAGTCTTCTCAATGGTGTAGCAATTGTGATGTTCGAACAATGGAAGGGGACGTCGAGACAGATGCAACGAGGACGGAAAGAAGCCCTGACTACTCTACACTCCATAACTTCGCGTTATAAACACTCAGCTCAGTGCAAGAAAGTCTCTTCTACCTAGACAGCTTTCCTTCGGATCTTCAACCTTCTTTCCACCATAACAGCTCCATCTCATCTCGACATGTCCCGCTATCTTCCTTCCCACTTCCTGTCAATACACTCAATGATCCATCGATTTTCGATGTAAAACATCAACCCTGGAACTTCCACACCTGGATTGATGTTGTTATGACATCAAGGGTTACACCTAATCGCAGTGGCACAGATGAAGACGGGCTACATTCTATTCTGTACCATGTGTCTCTGCAGATAACGCCGTGCGACGAATATATTGAACGCGTCATCGCTGCTTAAGACGCAACAACATTCACTCATAGTGCGAACCCCGACCAAAGCCAAAGAGTACAGACAAATGTGCTCGTTGCATCTAGCCTTTAGTCTACCTCACCAGTGAGCAGAACCTTCTATATCTCGACCCTGGAATCCACATGAAACGGTCCAAGGACCTGCACCATATACTATTCCGTATCATCATCCATCTCAACGATCTTCAGCGAGTCTTTCCAAAGTCGTAACTCAGCCTCAGGATCATATGTGTGTTTCACATATCCCACACCAAAGACAGCACCATCATCTGCTCCACGCTTCGCTTCCTCGCAATCCTCCAAATACTTTCCACCTGTACCTTCCCATTCCTTTCCAACAGAAGCGACAACAGTGGTAGCAGCGCCTTGCTCCGCATTCTTGAACCATTTGGCGATCTTCTCATTACCCATGATATTATCTATAAATTCACGGCCAAGGTGCCGTGGCAAATCTGTCCAGATAGCTCCCGGATGCACGCTAGTCGCATGCAGTCCTTTACTCGCATACCTTCGTTCTATCTCATTGGCCATATATACGTTCGCAAGCTTGGAGTTTGCATAAGCAAGCTCATACTTGTATCCACCTTTTTCAAAATTGTAATTATCGCTTGCGTTGAGACCGCGTGCACGTTGTGATGACGAAGAGACGACAACAACGCGCGAGTGGAAGGACGGAGTCGATGCAGTGAGTAATGCGTCTTTGAGCAGTTGGAATAGCAGGAAGTGGCCGAGGTGGTTTGTCGCGAAGTGCATCTCGTAGCCATCTTCGGTGAGAGTGCGCTCCTGGATGCCCATGATGCCAGCATTGGCAATAAGTATGTTGATGCGATTGTTCGTTTGAGTAAGAATGGTTGCTGCGGCAGTGCGAACACTGGCAAAGGAGGCGTTGTCCATGTCAACCAGTGACACACGACCAGGCTCTAGGATATCACCC
Source organism: Pleomassaria siparia CBS 279.74 (assembly GCA_010093715.1). Classification (NCBI taxonomy): domain Eukaryota; kingdom Fungi; phylum Ascomycota; class Dothideomycetes; order Pleosporales; family Pleomassariaceae; genus Pleomassaria; species Pleomassaria siparia. The sequence continues at coordinate 247,638 of MU005780.1, forward strand.
AAAGTCGTTGACGCCTTCTCAACGTCCCGTACGAGCAGAATCAAGTTCGCGCCCGTGGAGGATAGTGCTCGCGCTGTTTCGAGGCCAATGCCGGTTCGTGCTCCTGTCAAGACGATTGTCTTTCCGGCGAGCTTGCCTTCCAACTCTTGATCTTTGATGATTTGAAGGGCGGTCGGTCGACTATCGCCTGCGCCCTGACGATCAATATGTGAGGTGATGTATGGGCCCATTTTGGCAGGCAAAGGTATCCGAAATTTGAGAGTTGGAAAGAGAAGTTGAAAGCGAGATGGGACTCAAATATTCCTACCACAGGTTTGATATATATATAGGTTTCTTAAAGAAGAGCAGCATCAGTAAACTTATACATTTGATTGGTTCGCTAAGTCAGTGTCCCGCAGGTGGTGACTTAAGTCTTACAGGCCGCAGAACTTCATCTATAGATCCTTTGCGGCCGCAGCTTGCGGCCGCACCCCACTCCGCCTCTCATCTGATCCATCCGAACATCAACCCTGTAACACCAAACCATTGTTCGTCCTGACAAATCAAAGGCGATACGCTTTCGTATTACTCTCCACAATGCAATCAGCCACGACCAGGCCTAACATCGATCAGGCACAGCAGGTATGTATCTCCTGCAAAGCGCAGAAGAGAAGATGTAACAAAGCACTTCCTCGCTGTTCATATTGCACAAGGCAAGTGGATCTCTTGTGCTAATGCCGTACTGGGCTGCTGTAGCCGGGCTCACAACGTATAGGCGGAACTGGTCATGCAAATATCATCCATCGGACGAAATCCGCACTTCCACTTTAGCGTCCGAACATGTATGGGACATTGTGCCGGTCCCGAATGAAATAGCGGATATCCAGTCCCTTGATTTCCCGAGCATGTTGTTCCTAGATCCAAACCTGTTACAACATGGACAAATTGAGATACCGCGGCCCACACCACCCGTTCCGGCCCATGTCCTGCAGTTGCTCGGGGACTTGAATCAAGTTCACATAACCGCAGACAAATTCTTCGAATTTACCCATGCCTGGATGCCCTTCATCTCCAAAAAGCGCTTCTACGACATTCATCTCAAGCCATCGTACCAGTCACGACCCGATGTGGTCCTTCTCTTCCTATCTCTCAAGCTCATAACAACACTTCCTCCTACTAGCCCTCGCAACCCTCGAACATCGCTGTATCATGCGGTGAAGCATTACTACCTTGAGGTCGAAGGCTCTAGCACCTTCTCTATCCCTGTTCTACAAGCCGGAATCCTCTTGGCTCTGTACGAACTCGGCCATGCTATATATCCTGCGGCCTACTTGAGCATAGGCGCATGCGCAAGATATGCACATGCGCTTGGCATCAATGGCAGTGGGACCATGGTCACCACAAGAGTAACTACTTTGGTGGAAGTTGAGGAGAGGAGGAGAGTATGGTGGGTTATTGTGATTATCGACCGGTGGGAGCCAATCCCTTTGCCCCTGACTGTTATATCTGTGAGTGTTAATACTGTTGATAGTTTCGTGAATATCGGCTGTCCCGGGAGGCCCTTCGCAACCTCACGTCCGACTTTGGATGATCTTCTCCCGGCAGACGACGCAGAGTGGGACCAAGGTGTAAGTCAAATCCGTTCCACACCTTTCCTTGTCCGCTGAAGTTGTTGTAGATGGTAAGAACGGATGACTCCTCTACGTTGTTGTCGCCAATGTCTACCCATATGAGCAAGTTCTCGCTCCTGTGTCAGGCCGCGAGACTGCTGGACCAGGTCCTCTGTTATATGTCCTGCGATGATGGAAAGGATGACGACCGTTGGATGCAGCTAGAGAGGACACTGCAATCCATGCTCACCGTATCGATGAGCGTGGGCGTCCCAGACCACCATCAGATTGCCTTTATTTACAGGTATATTCCTCGCACCATCTGACGCTACCACAACTCACCCCGACATAGTTCCCTCGTCGCCCCTATATACGCCCTGCCTCTACCCCTACGATTCTAATTTAATCGTCTCCAAAGAGCGTCATGAGTACGCGCTCGCTACCTTTCATACAATAACTGAAACAATAACCGCGAACCTCGTTCAAAAGCGGTGTTTTGTTGACCGCGATCCCGAGAGTACAAGTCCATGGGGTCTTTACTGCGTGTATCGTATCTGCGCGAGCTTTCTTCGAGATGAAAACGAACCGGAGAGTAAGGCGATGATGGCGAAGCTGAAGGAATCATTCTATACGGTTGATAGGAGGTGGAATGCCGCTGGTAAGCACAATTGTTCTTGAGTATGGAAACTTTGGATAGCTGATCCGATATATATAGGAGTTTATCTGCAGCTTCTTGAAGCACGAGAGGTCATGAAGGGTTGATAAGACAAGACTGAAATGGTATGGGTTGGAATAAAGTGTCTTATTAATAAAGAGTTTGGCTATCCGAAATGCGTCATCTATTCTGTCGCCTCAAGCTAGTCCACATCAGGGTTGTTACCTGGCATCGCCACCATCCGCTCAGGCAACAGTCGCATCAATTACTATTGGAGCCAATAGGATTCTCAACTGTAAATTTAGTTCTGCCAGGGTCATCTGATTCCGTGTTCTCGCGATTAACTTAAAAGTCACGTCGCGTCGCAATTGTGGAAAGCATCAATCACTTCCCATCTCACTCCAACCATCGCCCATTGCCTAATATCTACAACTCGCAATGGCTAGTCTCGACATGTTATTCAGTTTGAACTCTCGCATTCAGCCGCTGAATGGGAGATCTGAACCAAGTAGATCTACGTCGCAAGAACCCGATACTTCACGATATCCGAAAAGAAAGCGCGCTCAAGTCAAGTACTACACCGAAGGCGAAGACGGGGACGACTCAACAGATTCTGAGACGGAATGCGTTCCACTCAAGGTAAATTGACCATTCGCTTCTCTTGAACCTTGACACTAACATCGTTCAAGCGCGCAAAGTCAACACGACCAACTAAGCCTCTCCCACCTCAGAAGATCTTCCCCTTCACATCCCTCCCCGCCGAGCTCCGAAACCGGATATATGAAGAGTGTTTTCCTGAAATGCCGACGCTATCTGCGCAAGCCAGAGAAGGTGAGCAGGGAACAATATGGTTCCGCGCAAAGCAGAAGGCATATCGCCGTAGCGTCGAGCAATTCTTTCCCGATGAGGAGGAAATCGAGCGCACGGAGTATGCCAGCTCCAGGTGCTATGGAATGGGCCGTAGGTTACAGAGAGGACAGAGAGGACGAGTTGTTCCTCCCACTGAAGATGACGAGGAAGATGAGGAAGAAATGGCTGGAAAGCCGGCCGACAAGCGATTGGGGTTAAACATTCTCGCCTTGAATAAAGCCATCTACGATGAGGCCGCGCCTATGGTCTACGGCCAACGTCTAGTATTTGCCGACACCGTCGCACTCATGTCGTTTGCTAGTATGCTTTCCCCACGCACCGCCAAATTAATCCGCCACATCGAGGTCTGTTCCTGGAATCTCACCCGCTCACGGAAAAGCATTCCGTTCACAGCCATGGCCATTCTCGCCGCCAAAGGTGTGACCGATCTCGAAACTCTCTCCATCAGCTGCGAAATCGGCTGGTTTTCAAGCTGGTCCCGAAACGACAATAGATGTACGCCTGTACCCAAAAGGGTCGCCAGAAAAGTGTATCGAGACTGCTTCTTGTGGCTGGAGGCTGTGGGTCGGGAGAGCTTGTTGAAGGGAGAGAGTAGGTGGAAAGGTGTGGATGCGTTGGTCATTAGTGAAGACAATATGGGAATTTCGCGGAGACGTCATGCACCTCCCGGGGAGACTGCCAAGGAGGCGCAGGAGGAGTTGAACAAGGCGGATGAGATGTTTAGGAAGGAATTGAAGAGGCTTCTGAGGGAGAAGTTGGGGTAATTTGGACAGACATGTTTCTGATCGTTTCGTCCACGGCCCGAATAGTCAGTCCTGTTGCCTTTTTTGTTTTCGTTCTTTTCCTTTATGCAATGTCTCAGATGCTTTATATTTCGTTAGAATATGCCTGGATCTACCGTTCTATTTTCAATCTCCTCATCTTTATGTAAACTTTGAAAATCGAAGAGCAGTCGGTTTCTACCCAGGGGCTCCTCATGCAAACACGTCATATCAGCGGATCGAGAGGGTCAACTGGTTGAATGCAGACTAACATATCCTCGAAGAAGTCGACCAGACTTCCAGTCACGAGAAATTCGTACCACTGCATCTCGCCCACGACCTTCTACTATAGGTTGAGGGTGCACGTGATTCACGCTCTTCCGAACGCATGATTAGCGTTAGCGTACCGCTAGCGTTGACGTGAGATCACAGATTCAGCCAATTAACGTGTCGACCCTATTCAGCCTCCGCCTCCGTCTCCGTCTCCGGCTAGCGGCGGTTTGGCGTACCCATATTTTCGGTGCTTGGCCATCGTTATCGTGAATATTTGCCCATCACACCATCATTACTACAGCAACCTTTGTGACTCAATGACTTGCATATAAAGACAACCCGTCTTTCTGTTTTTAAGAGAAAACAAGACACAAATTACACTGCGTTGCAATCATGGCGTTAACAGAGAGCCAACCATTGCTCCGCACCGAGGAAAACTCCATCGATGACGGTCTCGCTGATCTGGATAGACCAGAACAATGGTCGTCAGCGTATCGATGGAGTATCGTAGCCTTGCTTGCATTTCAGGCCTTCACTGTGTAAGATGTTCCCCCCAAAATTTAAGAAATTATCCTCGCTAACGCATCATACAGAACCTTCACGGCCATCTCTGTCGTTCCAGTGGCCAGCCACATTGTCAGCGACCTGAACGGCAGCCAAGGAAACCCATCTGACAGTGTCCTCCTCGTCACCATTTGGGAGCTTGGCGAGGCTGCTGGGCCTCTGCTCATTGCTCCACTTTCTGAGGTCTATGGCAGGTACCTGGTTTTCAACATTGGCAATATACTCTTCATTTCGGGAATCGTGTTGAGCGCCTTGTGTCGAAGTGTCGACTTGTTCATTCTTGCCAGATTCCTGACGGGTCTTGCGGTTACGTCGGGCGTGCTGAATCCGGCCGTCATTGGAGACATCTTCCCGGCGGAAGAGAGAGGTACGGCTATGTCTGTCGTTATGCTGGCACCATTGCTTGGAGGAGCAATTGGACCTGCAGTTGCAGGTACAATAGCGCAGACGGCGGGATGGAGAAGAATCATTTGGATGGCACTTGGTTTGGCCGTCTCCTGCGAGCTCGCGTTCCTCACGATGTTTCGCGAGACGTACAAAGTTGTGCTTCTAAAGAGGAACAAGCGAGTTCTCGAAGCAGTGGAATGCGACGATGATGAATCTCCTGTGATCAAGGCGGTCCATGAAACCGAGTCTGCGCTTTGGGCTTCGATTGTGAGGCCTGCGAGTGTATTCACAGGATCCCTCGTCTTGCAGATCTTGTCGCTTTATGGGTCCTTGGTGTTCACCTTTTTTTACATCATGTCCACGACCCTCCCGGATATTTTGCAGAACATGTACAACTTTCCGCCATCACTTGTGGGGTCGTCTTTTCTTATTTTCAGTCAGTCTCCAATCCAGTTGTCGTTTCGAGTTAATCATGCTGACTATACATAGGTGTTGGCTCCGTCTTCGGTCTCATAGTCTGCAATCGCCTCCTCGACCGCATCTACAAGCAGGCCCGAGATGCCAAAGCCGTTAAACCGCCTCCAGAAGCGCGCCTCCCTCTCGTGATATTCGGTGCCCTCATCTTTCCCATCATTGTTGCGCTCTACGGATGGTCAGCTCAATTCGTTCTTCCCATTCCAGTCATGCTCCTCATCGTTGGCGCCATGGGCTTTGGACTTATGCTGACAATGCTTCCCCTCACCGCGTACGTGGTCGATGCTTTTGGACTTTACTCGGCGTCTGCACTTACTGGGCTACTCATTACGAGGTGCTTAGCCGGAACCTTTTTACCTCTAATTACAGCACCCTTGAAGGAGATGATCGGCTGGGGATGGGCATTTACGGTATGGGCTGCAGCGTGCGCGGTGTTGGCACCAGTGCCATTCCTGGTATGGAAGTATGGGAAGATTTGGAGGCAGAGGTCGGAGTATACAAACGACCAATAGAGCGGGAAGCAACGGAAATTGTTCGAAGGCTGGACGATATTCAACATCAAAAACTTACCGCACATACGCACTCGGAAACACTGACTTTTGTAAGTAAAGCTATTCCGTGCCCATCAAGTAGTTGGATGACTGAAAAGGTCTTAGTTAGTCTATAGACAGATTAACGATAGTAATGTTATCGCATAATTGAAAGAAAAGGGCATACCTCTTCGGAAAGAAAGGGGCGCGTCGCCAAACATACTCTTTGGTGCCTTTCGAATATCAGGAAGGAGAGTATCTCCTACAGAGTACAAAAATTTCACGAACTGATATTGAGAGTTCTTGTCCTCGTTCATACTCGCTCAATGCTCTGAAGCGGGGGAATTACACAAAAAGCAATACTGACTTGGGGTTGGGGGGTGAGGGGGAAACACCCCCATTGGTGATATTGATATGGGTATGAACCAAAGTTTTTAGAACACACCCTTTTGTACGAGAAGCATATCGTTCTCAATAGCCTCGCTCCGATGAAATTCTGGGATCCATGTAACCATCCGTTTGACCAATAAATACCGACGCTGTAGTCGCATTGCGACTCAACAGCAAACAAACACCCTGCTATCTATCCATCCAACCAGCACACACTATAGATATATGCATGAAAGTTGCTTTTCCTTCACATACGACCATAGGACAATGAATCTAACGCATCCCGTTTGCTCTGCGATATTCAAGCATTGTACCGGCGGATTAGTAGTCAAGTGGGTGACCATTGGCGAATACCTGCTGTTGTATGTTTTTTTTGTTTTTTTGTTTGTTTTTGGTTTTACTTTCAAATGCTTCTTTCTCCCATAGCATAGTTTATATATATACTGTGTGTCGATTTAGGTGTTAGACCTAGAATATACGGTCACATGACGAAGAGCAAATACTACTCAAACACGACTAATAATTAGGCTAAACCCCGAGGCTCATTATAACCTCATAGCATCCCCTAGATAGAACATAATCATTTCACTAAATAGAATGATTATTGTCTTACTTTATATACTGTCTTACATTAGGTACTTCTTCTATATACAACAACAGGATAATAAATCTAACATTTATCGAACTTCATCTTTCACATTCTAATAATGTGAGCCAATCTTGAGAAAGGCTGTGCTTGCAGGCTTTGTGCTTGTTGCTGCTAGAGCATAGCCTAGAAGCTTGAGGATAAAGATACCGACCAGCTCTAACCCAATGTCTTTTAACGTACTCGACACAAGTTGTGGCATGTGCGAAGAAGGTAGATCAAGTAATCACTAGTGCCGAAAAGGGCTCTCCTCACTGCTATATAGACCTTCATGTCTTTGTTAATCGTGCTGCCGGGTATGGATCAGCATTTTGGTCGAACAAGTCTGGAATGACAGATCGAAAGCGTCAGTGTACGAGTTCCAACAGGACTAGAGGAGATGAAGCGAGGTTATGGCAAACTTCCTGAGTTGACACATGTCAAACTTTCTGCATTACAATGGACATGGTGCATGTTATGCCGGACACCTTTTCAACCTTGGGGTGATATGATTGGCCATTGTTTGTTAGCATTTTATAACGACGGATGCGTTCACAAGCCTTTGTAATCTGGGAATTATCAATTCGAGGACGAGGAGTTCAGCTACCAAGGATTTATTGGGGCGGCTTACGAAGAAGTAGCTGAAGGGTTCTAGCCCAATGTTCATTTCAGTGTACACCCGTGCACGCTAACCCCATTCAAAGTTTCTGTCGTTCACATCAGAGTTATGCTGGCTCCATTATCCAATCTCACAAGTTTCCGACCTTTAATAACACATGTGAACAGTTATCCCCTCTCTCTCCAGTCAGCTCGCAAACCTCTCCATGGCGATCTGCGTCATCGATAGAGATTCAGCCTGGTACTGCTCAGCTACTGCTCTGCTTTGTCTCTCAGAGCGCATAGAGCTTGTGTCCGGACTTCCTCGCTTGCATATAAGATATGTGATGGAACGCTTCTCGGGTATATTGTTCTGATGTGATAGGTAAGTTGATTGTATTGTAGAAATGATGGAGAGAGAATCACTCCGAGGAGCCTACATACAGGATGGCGCTAACCGCACCTTCGTCCAGTGAGGAGGACTCACTGCTCAGCAGGAGCACTAGTGTGGAAGCTTCCTTCTAATATATATATGCGTCTTCGCACCTCGCACCCTTGATTACGGTTCTTGCTTCTTGCTTCTCAAGCATACGTGGAGTCTCTCGGAAGATTTCTCGCCCGACACTTGTTTGTCTGGATTCCAGTCCTATTCCTTTATTCGCTTAGCATCCTAATCCCTAATCCCTAATCCTTCGTCATTGTATTTACCATGCCTCACGTCGAGTCCCCCTCGGCTTCATCCCGCCCGGATAAAAGAGTCCGCAAGCTCGTACTGTGCTTTGATGGGACGGGAAACGAATTTCAAGGGAACACATCGGACACGAATATCGTCAAGATCTACGACAAGCTAGACCGAGATAATGACGCCCAATACCACTACTACCAGCGTAGGTGGAGCACTTACCCATAACTTCACCTCCGCGCACAGCTTCAAAGCCGTAGGACACTGATGAACAGAATCTCAGCTGACCAAGTCCCACAGCTGGTATCGGCACCTACGACATCAGCGGAGGCTCGCTCAACAAGGGCACGATTGGCAATTTCACGAGCAAGATATCGAGGGCGATCGACTCCGGTATCGCGACGTCATTCGATGTTCACGTCATGGCCGGTTATAGATTTCTCATGAACCACTACAAACCTGGCGCCAAAATCTACATGTTTGGTTTCTCACGAGGCGCTTTCACGGCCCGCTTCCTAGCTCGAATGATCAACAGGGTAGGCCTCCTGTCCAAGGGAAACGATGAGATGATTCCATTCGCATATTCGCTATACCAGAGTTGGGAGCAGGCCAAGGACGAGAAGGAAATTGACGTGCAGCACAAGAAGAACCTGCTGAACAACTTCACAAGCACCTTCTGTCGTCGCGACAAGAGCTACCATAAAGAAGAAGGCAAGGTGTGCTATACGCCTGTCAAGATCTACTTTCTTGGGATCTTTGACTGTGTGAGCAGTGTAGCCGTCCTCGAAACGCCATTCGGAAGGACTCCCAAGCCAGTGTCTGTCGTCGGAACAGCTGAGCATGTCCGACATGCTGTCGCCGTTGACGAATTCCGTGTCAAGTTCAAAGCCGCCTTGCTGAATCAAGACCTATACTATGAAAAATATGAACACGACGAAGACGTCAAAGAGGTTTGGTTCCCAGGAAACCATGGAGATGTTGGAGGAGGCTGGCCAGCACACAGCCCCGAGGAGCAGGAGGCGAAGCCTATATGGTGGCATAAAATTCTCCGGGTCTTTTTTAAAGATCCTTCGGGGAGGGCTACAAAGGACAGATCAGATGATGCCTATCAGATGAGCGATATTCCGCTAAGCTGGATGATTCGCGAGATTGAGTTGATTGGTGCCAAGGAGGAGTCATATGCGCTTAAGTGGAGCCCACAACTTGAGGAATTCAAGAAGAACTTGATTAAGAAGAAGGAGCAAGCATACAAGGCTTCACGTCATAACACCATGTCCTTCGGCCGGGGTTCCAGCTGGCTCAAAGTCCTAATGTGGAAGTTTATGGGTAGGCGCGCCACTTTGCTCGAGTCCGCCCAATTTGAGACACTGACCTTTCACAGACTATGTCCCACTGTTCCCAAGATACGAGCTTCAGGAAGGGGGCAAGTGGATCATGCAAACCTGGCCGCCAAACATGGCCAGCGCACGAGATATCCCCAACAGTGCACTCCTACACGCGTCCGTTTACAAGCGCATCACGGATCAAACAAGAGAGAGACGATACAAGCCCAGAAACAACCACGGATCGGGAGATCCATGTTTGCAAGAAGGTCGATTCATCAAGGTTGAAGCCGCTCATGATGACACTCAGGATGTTGATCACACGCTTTACGCGCTAGAGCCTATGACAGTCGAAGACTTGAACTCAAGCGCTACAAAAATCGTAACGCCCAAGGCAAATGCCAGAAAGGCACACATTCACACTGGTTCAGCAGCGAGGTCTTCCGCGGTCAACGGCATCAATGGTCTGAAAAGTCGCCAATTTGTAGTCAGTGCGCAAGAGGTCTCCAACTGATCGTGGACTCAGGTGACGGTTGAGGTTGTATATGGGGGGTGAACAGGATGCGACGATCTTGTGCGTTCCCTTTCTGTTGTTCAACCCAGTTTCTGCACAGATGTCTCTGGTAGTCAAGTAAAACTTGGTCCCGAATCTCTTTGTACAACCGACTTTCGGGATGTGCTCCGATTCCGACTACAGACTTTACGACTTTGGCCTTTCTGAGAGTTGTAGCTCCGGATGCTTGTATCTCGCCGAGCTTTACGAGTTCTAAATTGCTACTTGTTTCTAGACCATTTATTATTACTGTGAATATCTTGCCGAGGAGCTGTCTGTGCTCAAATGCCACACCTGCCCTTCCCTCCCCGCCAATATCTTGCCTCTTCCCAGGGCTCATATCTCTACTGGCATCTCTGTATCTGGTTGTCGAAACGCGTCTCCCGACCTTGCAGGCTATATAACTAGGATTAGTTCGGAATCACACATTCACACATTTAGGTACTGTATATACCAGAAAGAGTATAATCTAAATAATGAGAATCTCCATAATGATTCTACATACATCTCTTCTCTATAATTAAATAAAGGAGAGAAAAGCTTCAACCCAATAGTACACTATTTACCCTACGTCGTCACGACCTCGTCATGTGATCGTACCGTTTATCTAACATATTCTGCATACGCTGGGAGGGGGGCTATTTTCCCCAAGTTTGATCAGTGGAGAACAATGCCATTATCTGAGAACCTCGGTCTTTGGAACTCGAATATCTGCCGGTGGTGAATATCTCAAACCAAGTCGTTATGGCCTCTTTTGTCAGACTTGCCCGAGACTCAACCACCCACCCCCTGACCTCGTTCTACGCTATTCCAGCGCAGAAGAGTATGTCACGGTCTGGAACAACATGTCGGCTCTGTGGATCTACTCGTTGACTGTCCCTTTCTCGTTAGACCGATATACGGTCACGTGACATTACATATAGAATATCAATCCAGGGTCTGTCTGTATGACGAGATCCACCGATGGGATATATCCGATAACAAGGTCCCCCCACCATCGAAGTGTACAGTAATTACTACATACAATACATGTTGCCATCCACGAAGAGGAGGACTTGACGCTCACCATCTGACCTCCCCAACAACACACGTACGTGTTCATCCTCTCCCTTCATGAGTGGGACTACAGTGTCCCTTTCCGTTTCTCTATCCCTCTCCCTTTCCCTTTCCACTTCTATCCCAGACCGTCCATTCCAAATCTTCCCATCCCACACGTAATAACGTTTGAGACCCCACCCAATACCCCAAAAAGCAAACCGGCAACCGACCGCCAAGCAATCCAAGAACAATGCCGGCAATGACTCCCCGGCGTAAGGTGTCTGCACTTGCTGTTGTATATACGACTGTAACAGGCGTGACCGACGTAGGAGAGATGTCTTCCTTCATATAATATCGTAATACTGGGGTGAGTGGTGGGTGGGAGAGAGACACTCTCGAGGGTAAGCCGCAGTGCAGCGTGTGTGGAAGAGAAAGAAAAATGCATACATATACAATAGGGGTTTAGAACTAGGAACTAGGAACTGACGGATTGTTTGGTAGGGCTGGCATTTTTCTGAGATTGGG
>MU005780.1:259507-411687 GCA_010093715.1 Pleomassaria siparia CBS 279.74
TATGTATACAGATTGTAGTTGCCGTTGGCGCTTGCGTGAACTATTGTATTGTATTGTATTGTATTGTATTGTATTAAATGGACTGACTAACTGACTGGGGTGATACGCCAAAAGGAAAAGCGGGCTGAATTCAGGCTAGTGTATGGCGAAGCTGGTATATTATATATATCCTCCTGCACATTCTTACATTTGGTGTGACTGTTCGTAAACCCTGTTTCTGGGTGATCTGGTGAGTGATTTGGCATACCTCGTATGTGAGGGCGCTAGTGCTGAATGGGGAAGGTGCTAAAGCGAACAATACGGACAGACAGAGACGACTTGTTCACCGGTGGTAAACTGCCTTGGGCTTCACCATGAAGGGATGGATATGAGCTCTTGGTGGCAGGCGTAGATATTGTTACTCGACTCCTCCAAAGTATCATGATAGGTTTCCATACACTCACTATATGCAGGATTCAAGGATTATTATGTCGTATTCTCCTCCACTCTACATACGTACTCTTACTTACTCTGCCACCGCACCCTCTCTTTCTCCAGATACTCTTTCAATGGCCCTTCAGGGACGTCCTCCCTCTCCAACGTAATCTCCACCATCCTCAACCCCTTCCCATCCATTAACCTCTCATCCTTCAACACCTCCTCCAGCTCACCCCAAGTCTTCACGTTCTTCGTAAACGAATCTTGACCTGCACCAAAGAAACTCGGCGCTTGCAAATACCGCCAATGGGGAACATCGTTATACCTCTCGTGCAGGCCGTGAATGACGCGCTCGATCGTGTAGCCGTCGTTGTTGAGAAGGAAGACGATGACATTGAGGTTGAGACGGATGATGGTGGAGAGTTCTTGGACGGTCATTTGCAGACTTCCGTCGCCGATAAACAGGATAGTGCGGCCGCTGTCTTGGTCTTTGTTTTGTTTTTTCTCTTTCTGTAGCTCTCGTTGCGCGAGTGCTGCGCCTTGTGCTGCGGGAAGCATATACCCGATCGACAACCATGTAGCGGGAACAAAGACTCGTGTCCGAGTTGGGAGCCGCATTTCCCTCACACCATATCCTGAGGTGCCTGTTTCGCCAAGGATGATGTCGCCTGGTCGAAGGTATGGTTCGAAAGCCCGCCATAGTTTATCCTGAGAGAGGGATGAGTCTTTGCTCACATCAGAGAAGGCGACAGACGCAGGAATATGGCTACGAAGTTGCTTGTGGAAGGCGACGTCATATTGTTGACTTTTCGATACATCGAGCTTCTGTAAGAGCTGAGAAACAGCGAGTCTAGCTGGAACATCGCGAAAGACTTGGTCATCGATGTTGATCTCCGTGTCGGTGAAGGATATACAGACGCCGGCTTTCGGGATGCTCGTATACGCATACGTGTTTGTAGAACTCCAATGTGGACCAAAACAGAGAACAAGATCTGCCTCCTCAAACGCCTTTTGAATCGCCGGGTAATCATATCCCCCGTTGTAGGTTCCATTGAAATTCGGAAGAGTCTCGTCAAAAAGACCTTTGCCGAAAGGCGTCGTCCAAGTGGGCCAATTGGTTGATTTGACAAGCGCCTGTACATCCTCTACTATACCCAGAGGTCTGCACTCGCCATCGGCAAGTATGATTGGCTGTTTCGCGGCGTAGATCCTGTCGATTACTCTTGCCAAGGCCTCGTCTGAGGCTGAAGTCGGCAATGCTTTCGGTACAGTAATGTGAATCTGTAGTTTATCTGAATCAACTGGAGCATCCACAAGATCTACGGGCAGCTCGATGTACACTGGTCTGCTGTGCATCAGACACTGTTGCAGCACGTGATCGATTTGGTCTGGACTTGTCAAGGGGTCTCTCAAACTAGCTTGCGCGACAGTAATGTGCGCATGCATTTTCCCAAAGCGCCGAAAGTCTCCGTCGTTGAAGGTGTGGTGTACCAGAAGTTTCCCATCTTGGGTGGCGCGGCTCGGTGTGCCCACGATGTGTACGACGGGTGCGCGCTCAGCGTAAGCCCCTGCAATGGCATTGACTGCGCTGAGTTCACCAACTCCAAATGTAGTGATAAGAGCACTTAAGCCTTTTATACGTGCATATCCATCTGCGGCATACCCGGCGTTGAGCTCGTTCGCGTTGCCTACCCACTCCAGTCCCGACGGGGCAACATAATCGAGTAAGGTGAGGTTGAAGTCGCCTGGAACACCGTGGATGGAGCCCACACCTAATTGACGAAGGCGTGTGAAGATATATTCGGCGAGGGTGACGGTGGCCGGCATTTCGGATAAGGAATAAACGAGGAGGAAGTCTGATTGATATACTGCACTCAGCAACTGATGATGTAGAACAAAAGGTTGGTTCAAGCTTTGAGTTGAGTGTTTTTGCTTTCAGTATTCCAGTGTTGTTCAAATCAGGTAGTCGTTCGTCTCTTAGAGTTTGTGAACTAATAAAAGTCAGGATGGTGGTCGTGGTAGTCTTCTATATCATCGTGTTGGAAGCATTAGCGCAAACGGTTAGGTGCGGGTGGAGATACAAACACGCGCTAATTTATGCGTGTCTACGCCGAGCACGCCGAATGGAACGAACACGCCGAACACGCCGATTTGGCCGAACACTACGCCGATATATTCTCTCTCTGGACATAGAGTACTACCGCTATCAGCGCGGTCGGACTCATCTATGTCGTGGGGTCCGGTGATAAAAAGGGCAAGGTGTTCCAACAAGGACTTGTGATTTTTTTGGTACTCAAAATCAGTGTCTCGGCTTCTTCAAAAAAAACCCCCCCATGTTTCGCCAGAAGCTTTCCAAAATCGAAGAGAAGCGTGCGTCGTCGGGGTCACTGCCTTCAGGCCCAGCACCGTATACATGCGCAAGCTTCTTCAAAACGCAACCGTCCGGTCTAAAGCCTAACGCGAAGTCTTTCGAGCATCGATTCAGCGACGACGCTCTCAATCAGAATGTCTCTGTCTTGAAAGCGGCCGCCATGTTCAAAGGCCGCAATGACATGATAACGCTCGGGACAGGACGGCCCGCTGCAGAGTTTTACCCTTGGTCTTCAATGACTACGCACGGAATGGACAAGAGCTGCGAGGAAGGAGAAAACATCGTCGAGATGTCCTGTTCGGCTGGAGAAAGCGCATTCGATCTGTCCGTGGCTTTGAATTATGGCTACGCCGGCGGTTCACCCCAACTCCTCCGCTTCGTTACTGAGCACGTCGAAATGATCCATGATCCACCGTACAATGACTGGGACGCGTGCCTAACATGTGGAACAACATCCGCTATCGACCTTTGCTTTCAGATTCTCTGTAATCGTGGCGACTGCGTTCTGTCAGAAGAGTACACCTACTCGGGCACCATTGATGCCGCAAAATCCCGAGGACTGAACATACTAGGTGTCAAGATGGACGACCAGGGGTTATCGCCGGAGGATCTCGACTTTAAGCTGAGAACTTGGGATACGGCCAGAGGACGGAAGCCGTTCGTGCTTTACACGATCCCAACGGGACATAATCCTACCGGTGTGACCCAAAGCGTGGAACGCCGGCACGCCATATATGAGGTCGCCGAGGCGCACGATCTGCTCATCATCGAAGACGACCCGTATTGCTTCCTCCAGTTGGGAATCGATACGAGTAAACTCAAGAGCGATAGCGACACTCCGTCTCCAGTGGATCTGTATCTAGACCAACTTCCAGTATCGTACCTGTCCTTGGATACATCTGGCCGTGTGGTTCGCCTCGATTCGACATCGAAAATCCTCGCTCCTGGACTACGCTGCGGGTGGATGACGGCATGCTCTCAAATTGTCGCCAAGTTTATGGCTCGCACGGAAGTCAGCACTGTTGCTCCGAGCGGGGCTTCGCAAGTGATGTTGTACAAGCTGCTGGACGAAACCTGGGGCCATCTAGGTTTCATTCAATGGCTACGGCATCTGTCTGTCCAATATCGTCGGCGTCGGGATGTCTTGGTCGAAGCATGTAATCGCCACTTACCCAGTGCATGCTCTTGGATCGTACCAGCAGAAGGCATGTTCCTCTGGGTTAAGGTAGAATTACCAAGGCATACCATAAAAGAATCCAAGTACTTTGGTCAAGAAGGTTCTCTGCTTTATTCTAGCATCGAGGACAGAATCTCGGCCCATGCTAGGGAGAATGGGGTTTTGGTTAGTAAAGGTAGCTGGTTCGGCGTAACTCATGCGTATTCGTCCCATGTTCATTTTCGTATGACGTTTGCCGCAGCTCCCTCAGACACATTAGAATGTGCTGTGAGACGCTTCGGGGATGCTTTGCGTGTAGTTCTAAGGATCGAATGAGTATCACCCTGGCATGGGCATCTTTAGTAGGACTCTTGTGTCTCATTATGACTCGTGAGGCGCGATTAGAAAAGGGTGTTCGGCTAAGTTGAGCCAGAAGTCTGGATCGAATTCCTGCAGCCCTTGATTATCCCAAGAGTTCCAGTCTTCTTCCACATACGAAGCCGAAGCGTGGGCAAACGGCTCAGGAGGAGGGGCTTGAATAGGTGGTTGCTTGGAAAATTTGTTGGTTATCAGCCTGTCCAGCAGATTCTTGATCGTCTGCGCAGCACCAGATAGCAATGCATAATTTGGATCTTCCGGTTGCACCAAAGCACCAGTCTCCACCTGCGCAACTAGTACGCTCAGGTCGCGAATAGATTTGGAGGCAGATACCTCTGTATTGCTGCCCCCGAAAGCACTGTTGAGAAGAGCAAGGCATATGACGCCTGCGGCAGCAAGCCCGTAGTAAGCTACCTATAGAATGTTAACGCCAGCTACATCATCGTATGGAGATACTTTCTTTCCAAACTAGGGACGTTCCAGAGTTTGCCAGACGGTGTTTGAGCACAATAGCCTCAACAACGATGCTTAACATCCCTGCAGAGATGGCCAGCAGTTCAGATTCTGGCTCCGAGACGCGATGTACCAGGCTCAATTGTAGCATAAACTTGACGTGCAAATAGTTCAGTCGAGTGCCCACCAAAAAGTCCATTTCTACCGGCCGACGATCGTAGAACGACAAGGGCTCGTTGAGGTGGAAGTGTGCAGGTAGCGCCACCCATTGTGCTTCTGCGTCCGCCCGTATCCGGCTTGTTATATCAGGAAAAAAGCTCGAATCAGATGAGAACAAGTACTGACCTAGCTTTTTCAGCCCGAATGGACTGGTCCTCTTTTCGAAGATCAAGAATATCCTCCTTGAGAGCCGCACATAAAGAGGCCCACCACGTATCTGCTGTGTAGCTGAACCCTTTCTCCGGGTTCCATTGAAAGTGCCGCCGCGCAATCGGACAGTATTTCATATTGATTCTTGGGGGACGACCGAGGAATATAGAAACATTCTTATCGGCCGAATAGGCTCGATTAAACGCTTCCTCTCGAAGTACTCTAAGATATTCTGGAACAACAAACTTGCTACCCAGTTGTTCATGGTAACCAAGAGCAAACAGTGAGCTGGCTACGTCTCCTAGCTTCCTCCAGGAATGATAGCCTAAGCAATC
Organism: Pleomassaria siparia CBS 279.74; assembly: GCA_010093715.1. NCBI lineage: Eukaryota > Fungi > Ascomycota > Dothideomycetes > Pleosporales > Pleomassariaceae > Pleomassaria > Pleomassaria siparia. Next base: position 264,987 of record MU005780.1, read on the forward strand.
AGCATAGTCAACAAAATTGCAGAAGGTCCTCACTTTGATCACCATCCACTAGCGAATGAAGAATGAAGTTCTCGTACTGCAATATAAGTTGGAGATCGTTCAAGCAGTCGAGAGAAAGCGATATATCTAGGCAAGAGTCTGCATAGTGCATGGCAAGTCTTTGCAGGCTACGCCGCTCCCTGTCCAATTTGTAGAGAGCGTCGAAGCAGGGTATATCAATGGTAGCCCTGGATACAGCAGTGAAGAAGAGCCCAACGGTCTCCCATCGTGCATTGGTTCCACAGAATGTGGCACAGAAATGTTCGAGTAGGGAGTCAACGCTCATGGCCAGGGAGCTGCAGGACCGAAGGAACAGATCTCTCGACAAATCGACGCTCCCTTCTTCGCCTGGGCTTGAACATTGGAAAAGGGTTTGGACCGTTTGGGTGCATTGCATCGTGAAAGACTCCGCAAGAGGGAGGTTGATTCCTAAGGCAGTCCATGCTTCGACTAGGGAGCCCCACAAAGAGATGTGGGCCGACGAACGGATTTGGTCTATCAGTGCTGCACCATGAGCGATCTTTCCATCGTTTACCACAGTTTTCCAGGTGTCTTGCTGACGTCCATCAATATTGGTACCCGGGCTATTCCCAGCCGAAAGATGGTCGAAAAAGGTGGTGTGACTCGAAGGGCCAAGGTAACCTGGATTAGGGTAATGTTGTGACTTTTTCAGAAGTTTAGCCAAAGGCGCAGGCGCAGGCGAAGACGAAGGCGCAGGCACAGGCGAAGACGAAGGCACAGGCACAGGCGTGATGAAATGGCTCACTTCGCCTTGTTGTGGTTCAGACTCGGACGCGTCAATGGATGAATTCAAGATCTTCCTCTTCTTGAAAGGTCGCGTCCGATATGTACAGCTGTCGCTCTGGTTCCCGTCTTGGCATCGTGTACACACCGGCTGTAGATGGTCGCAAGCCAGCTTCTTAGACCTACAAGGGTCACAAGCAGGTAGCTTTGGCGGCATTCGGTGTTGAACTGTTGCAGAACGAGATGGCGGAAAAAAAGGTTGTTTGGGACGCCCGGGAGTCGGTCGGCCTTTCAAAATGCCCAGCCATGTCCGATCGCGCTAGCCTAGCCATCACATGACCTCTAAACCCTCCAAACGAGTTGTATCAATTAATATACATTTATCAAAAGAAAAGTAAATTTGTTCCTTGATCATCTAGAGGCCAAGTGCCCTGTTGTAGATGAACTGAGCAGCAGTGGGGTCTTCTTAGGTCAGATCAATAAAGGGGCCATTACGCCACTACTCGCACAAGAATGTTGTTGTGCGAGGATACAGTAAGATCAGACTTTCGTCCATCATGTTCCGAAATGATAGGGTTACATTCACGGAACACGGAAATTACCAACTTGAGGAAATCAAAGTCGACTAAACGCTATGCTATGTAAATTAGAAGATTCCTTCTGGTACAACGAGACATTTCCTCGTCTTCCCGTCTTTGACCCTCCCGGACCTATTATTATCTCATCTACTCATCGCCTCTCTCAGCTTTTTCACGAAGGCAATTCAGCCGGCCCATTCCTATGAGGCGGCATTTTCGACGCAGCATCCAGTTCCTGCACCTGATTCTCCTGCGATGGCAATTCACTAGGCGCATTCGGCACTGCCGCATAACCCGCATACTGAGTTTTCGCTTCTTGCGGTCCCCCATACCCATTGTACGTCCCCACACCGTTTCCGCTCAACTCTTGTCCCATTCCACCTTGTGCACCACTTGCGGCCTTGGCCTTCCTGCGTCGCCACCATAATAGAGCTGCCCCGATGATGGCGAGGACTAAGATGCTACCAACGACGGGACCCGCGATCCAGGCTTTACTCTTCGATTTGCTAGAGGGGCTCGAAGTGGCAGACGAGGTTGAAGGCGAGACGCCGTTTAGAGCAGCATAGGTGACGGACGCTTTGTCCTCAACGGGCCAAGTTTGGTTTTGGAGGTAGCAGTTGTTGAATCCGGTTGAAAGCGAAGGGTCGAAGACAACTCCTACACAGTTCTTTTTATTGCTTCCACAAGTATCCAAACAGGACGTTAGATTTTGTGAGTGCACGGAGGTGATGTTGCTGCTTCCAATAGCAGAGTTGATGTTAATCTTGCCGCACTGGATGTCGAATTGCTTGTTCGTGGAGGTGGTAGTGTACCTCGAGTTCTTGGGGCACGTCGTGGATATTGTGTCGAGTCTTGTTATCGCGGCCGTGTGCATAATGCCCATGTTTGTTGGAGGAGCGACGAAGGAGTTTCCAGCCATGGTCTTGAGCCAGCAGTTGGGGTATCCGACCTCGAGACCTGGGTTGTACGACACAGCGTTGCAAAGCGGATGCTCGCCCAAGCAGTGCTCCAGACAGCCCTCTAAGCTCGTCGCATGGTAGTAGTTATTGAACGGGCCGGGGAGACAGTTTCCGTATCCCTGGAAGCACAGATCGTACATGCCCAGCGGAACAATCTTGCCGCAATGCACCGTGTATCCCATGCCGGCAACACCATTGATAGATTCCACCGCAAGATCCGTTGTCGGACAGTCTGTGTCGAGGGGCTTCATATCGTCGGCGTTCGAGAGAGCAGAATGCGTAATGGCACTGTTGACCATGTCTTTCTGACTCGTCGTTGAGTTCTTGATCCAGCAATCCCCCGAACTGATACTCCAGGCTACGCCAAAACAACCCTCGTCGGTGCCTTGGTACCGCGAGCAGTGTTCTAAGCAAGCGTCTAGGGTGGCGACTACGAAGGGATCGAGTGCGTCTGTAATGCCATACGTCAGTACCAAAGACTACCGCGTAAGCATGGTATGGGCTTGGACGGACCATTGAATGCATTGTTCTGATTACAATAAGTTTTGAATCTCAGCCCGTTCTCTGATGTGTATGCAGAAGGACACGAGGTGTCGGAAGGAGCCCGCCGTGATAAAGAGTTGTGAGGTGTTATGATTTCGGGTATTACTGATCATGTCAGTACTTGTCCTCGAAGTATCGGTTTGAAGTGCGTACATGGCGTCGCCAGTGCAGCGTTCGCCCATAGCATGAATATCATCGTCTTCATCTTCATTTTGTGAACCTCCTTGTTGCCACACGATGGTTTTCAACGTGCGTATGCGTGTTTATCTCCCACGGGTCGGTGAATGTTTGGGGGGGAGAAAAGGGGGGGGACGAACGGAAACCCAGAAATTAGAAATGTGATACAGATCGATCGCATTATAGCAACGCCTTTCGTAGGAGGCGGGCTTATGTACTAGTGTTAGGCCACCCGCGCGTGGCCATTGTTACGTCAGCCCTTGCACCCCTCAGCCTTTGCAGTCTGCCTGTGGTTCACTCGTTTTCATGGGGCTCCTGGTAATAGAGAGAGGCAGGGTTATGATTCTTCAAACTACCGGTACAGTACAAAGTTACAAAGGTAGCATTACCATGGTAATGTGCAACCATAGCCACTCAGGGCTTAACCGTCAGTCTCAGGATTCGGTTCGTATCCGAGCCGCAGGTTGTTAGTGCACTTTCCGTCCAAATATACTCCCCCATGGCAATGTCAGGGACACTGCCAATAGAATGAGCGGTTGGCCTGATGTTAAATACGAGGAGTGAGGTAATGAGGCGTGAGGTGGTGGTTGAGGAACCTACTCTATGAGCTGCTACTCTGAATTAGTCTTAGTCCGGACTAGGTATCATCATGTAACAAGCCAAATCCAGCCTTCAAAACACATTTTCTTCAACCCTTCAAAAACACAAATCTAAACTTGCCGTTATCCTAAACCCTCAAGGCGCTATATTATCCCCTTGATATACCGTACTAAGCGAAAACCACCTTGGAAATCGTGTTTCGAGCCTCTTCGCGGTTAGTGCATAAAGCAAGACAGCTAATAAGAATAATTATTGATAAAAGCTTGTTTCTGCTTGCTTACCTGCTTGTTTTCTGTAAAGGCTTAGAAGGCAGGATAATAACTAGTAGTTTGACGATACTTTTTTGGATTTCTTTTGCTATCTACTTATATCCAGTTACTACTCCCTGAGCCCTCCAAGCAAGACGCCCACGATGCCCTCCCCCTAGTGATGTCGATAAGAATCGGCGTCGGAGGGAGCGCTGGGACGTCATTCCAGTCGCTAGAGGATTTGCGCTTTTCTCTGCTGGCTACCGGCGGCAAGATAACTGCGCGAGTTGTGCGGTGAGTTGTAGTGGGGAGGAGTTCTTTAAAACCCAGACGAATTCCTGGAATACATTGGGCAGTCCTACCAAGGCACAACTCCACACTTACAACCCCCTTCTTATTGCGCACCTCCTCTTCCTGAAGCCCATCGACCAACGTCTCCACCATCTTATTAACAATCTGCCAAGATATACCAGCAGTCCCGTGGTGAAGACTATCCGCCTTCGGCTCCCAAAGGACCTTGATCTTGATGCTTGGCACATTCTTTACCCACGGATGCAGTCTGACGAGTTTTCGGAGAGAGACGGAGATCTTGTCGTTCCAATGCTTGGGCGTGAACATCTTCATGTGCGCGGTAAAATGTATGCTGATCCAGAGTTCGAGGCCGTGCGCGAGAAGGTGGTTCGTGTACTCCAGACCTTCCAGGAAGCCGTATTTTCGGAGCGCGAGTAAGGAGGCGTTGCCGTGGTGCACGGCACAGATCTGGACGGTTGTGTGGGATATGTTGTTGTATGTCTTAAGCTTGAGAGGGACGAGGTGGGTGGTTGCTGGTGATGAGTCAAGGTAGGAGTAGACTTGGTTGCGAAGTTCGGCTGGAAGAAGAGGAAATAGTTGGCGTGTTACTGCCATAGCTGGCACGGGAGTGAGTGGAATGGCCATGGTATGATGCATAAATAGGTTAATGGGTATTGTAGGAGCTATACGCTACCCCATGTATCTATCAAACCCAAGGCAGGCAACAAAGCACGTTATCCAGTATGCGCCTCGTGGCTCTGGCTTGTGCTGTGGATTGGAAAGAGGCCGTGTTGTCGTGTAAAGAGACGTCGGATCCAGGAACAGGTTAAAAGGGTCGTAAAAATTGTACGTCGTACCGCTGTATCTGTCAGAGTAGGTTTTCACGGATTGTGTTCCAGAGAGTAGGTAGTAAGATGAAAATGGTAGGCAGTCGTCTTGTAGATGCGGTTGCGGTTACGGTGTGGTGTAGAAGGAAGAAGAGAGCTCTTCTTTGGTCAAAGTCTGCAGCCCGATGGGTGACCAGAAGCGAAACTGCAGCAGCAGCAGTTTTTTTTTTTTCTCTTCTTCGTTGGATGGGGCTAAGGGAACATGTCAGCGGTGAAAATTCAATAAAAGGATAATAGAGAGGAAAATAAAAGTTTCCATGTACCGCTATTGTATTGACGCGTGCGATATTGTAGAGGAGCACATGGGCAGGACAAGCCAAACTACTACAAATTATCAAAACCGCATATTCGCCAGGCCGACGCAGTAATCTAAGCACGCCGCTACAGTTTTAAACATTGTTATCCATCGTGACGGGTAAACAATACTACTGTCAACAGCATTATTGTCGCGACAGAGTTGGATTAATCGTTGTTTGTTAGACCACCGTCATTGTGCTCGGCCGGCAGAGTGGTGAAATGCGTGCCTGTGGCGTTTGCGCAATGCAAGCGATTTTTAAAAAAATGAAAAAAATGTCAAACTTGAAAGTATTATCAATATAATATAGATTTTGAGAAGAAGTTGGGAACTGTACCAGTCAACAAAGGGACCGAAGCACTTTTAACGTTTTCTCACATGTCTCGCGGTTGACTCATTCATGACTAACACGAGCCTGCGCCATGATCCGCCACCATCCGCCACGATCCTCCAAGCCCACCGCCCTTTCGCAAACGACATGGACATTGCAATACGAATGACGTGAACCACGGGTATGGTGTAGTATAGCAGGACTGAAATGTGATCCCGAAACCAAACGGGACATGTTCATTAATGAAAGAACAAAAGTTAACAATATCTCTTCTGTGCACAATCTCTCGAGTCGGAAAAGACATCAGAGGGGAAAAAGTGTAATCAAATCATTTTGTTTCTGACGGCAGACATGAGATAACACTCCTTCGGCTCAAGGCAATGGAATCGAGTCACCTCTATAGCATGACTCATATCCGCCATGCAGGTATGCAGGAACTGCCCAACTCCAAGTGCACCCAAACGCCACATTGTTTCCGCCCTTTTCACACCGCATTTGCAGCCGCCTTGACCTTTTCAATCTTTCTTCGCTTCTTCCTCAGGGCCTCGGACTCGACATCGCGCTTCTTGGTGCCGTGCTCAATTCTCTTGATCAACTTCCGTTTCTTGTTCGTCAGCATCATCTTTTGCCTCTCCCTCTCTTCCTCCTCTTCTCGGCGTTTCTTGTCCGCCTTCTTGCGGATCGCGGCGTTCTTGGACTTGGTGGTCGCAACTGTAGGCTCGATGACGGAGCCCAGTGCCTCGGCCTCGAGTTCGCGCTGGTGCTGCCTGTGAGCAACCTCATCATCAGACAGATCAGATTCACCATCCGACTCAATACCGTCCCATTCCTCAGCTGCGGCCATGTCATTTTCCTCCTCCTCCTCATCCTCCTCGTCAATCTCATCCTCTGACCCAGCAATATCCATACCCTCACCAGCTTCAACCGACGTATCGCGAGCGGCCAGTGCGTCCATATTGTGGTCCTTCTCATTTGCAGCTTCTTCCTCTTCGAAAAACTCTGCGTCTTCTTCCTCGTCTTCGAAAGCCTCTGCCTCGCCTGGCAATTCCTGCTCTGCCAGAGGAAGGTTTGGGTCGTACTCTCCCTTTTTCGCTTTGACCCAAGGACTCAGGTGCGGAGGTAGTTCAGCACCCGGGGCGTATAGGTCAGGCCGGAGCAGTTTGCCTTGATTTATGCAGTCCCAGACCCATTGTGGTTGGACATATGTCCGGCCAGGCATCGTCGATCGCGGCCACTGCGCCTTGGGAACAGCCGCACCGTCGTCCACGGGCGTGGGGATGTTGGGTACTTGGGGAAGCGACTCGGTTGGCAGTGATGGTCGATCGATAATCTGGTGAGTGATTGTGGGGTCTGACTCGTCCGTGGTGAAGGCGCCATCGCCGAGGATGCCATCCCAACCAACCTTTTTGCAACCAAAAGCTTTCAAGATGAACTCGAGCGGGGCGCGCGGTGTCTCCCTGGAGAGATAGAATGTGAAGGATGCGAAAAGAGAAGCAATCTCTGCGTTGCTGGCCTGAGGTTGGGGCAAGATGTCGCCATCTTGAGCAGTCGCCTCGAATTTGTCAATGGTGTCAGTATTGCCTTCTTCATCCACCTGCACGAGCGCGCCATCTTCCTTCTTCTCCTCAGGATCTATCATATCTGCCACCTTATCTGCTTCAGCTTGCGCTATGGCGGATGTGACTGCGGTGGACGCTTCGCCATTGGTGGCCGGTTCGTCGTTCTTAGATATACCCTTGCCCTCAAGTTGGAAAGCTCCGAGCTCTCCGCCCATCTCGTCACTCTTCGCATTGAACTTGGGAGGGTACACTAATCCGGCCGACGTGTACAGACGGAAATTGACGAAGCCGAGAAGAGTCGTGTAGAACTCAACAAAGGTTCCCATTATCCGGAAGTCAATGTCGCCGCCAGTCCGCTGCACGAATCTGTACGGCACAAGCCATAGTATATCCTGCCCTTGAATTGTGGCCTGGTAGTAGATGCCCTTGATTGACAAAAATGACTTTCGTAGGGAATGCGAAACGATCAGGTAGTGTTCGAACTCATGGGCCAAGCGCTGACAAAGCGCAATCGTTTTCGAGGGAACGTGTTGGGTGGAGGGGAGGTTCGCGAAAAGAAATATCATAGAGAGTGCATCGTCCAGGTCTCGCAGAGCGTCGACGAAGGTGGGGTATCGTTCCTTGATAATATGGTCGAGCTTGATCTTCGGAATGTGGGTTTTTTCCAATCGCGCAGCGTCGCCGACCTCGCCACGACCGAGAGCGCGACCAATCTTCTTTGCTACCGTCTTGTGCTCGCGGAACTTGTTGAGGAGAGGCTCGTGGAGGAGGTACTGAATGTCCTTGGTGTAATAGAAGGTGGTTGCGGCAGTGGAGCCTTTGGAGACCTTTTTCTTATTGCGGGGTTCACGAGGGTAGATACCTGCACAAAGATGATTAGATGGCGGTCTGACGAGTGAGCACTACTGCTTGGCTTACCTTTGAAGATACATAGTCGACGAAAGTCTGGGAGAGAGATTTGCAGTTTCTTCACGGCTCGAGTACGAGTGATGTAGTTTTTGGCTGCGCCGGAGGTTCCTGATCCCCGTTAGCAGTGGTTTCTCGAGCAGAAGTACATAGCATACCCTTCTTCTTGATGCGCATCTTGAAGGTGGTTTGGGCGCCTTTGTGTATGCGACGTGTTCTGGTCAATCGTCGCTTTTCTGCGGATGGAAAAAGTTGGAGAGCTAGAAATTCTGCAGTAGCGGTGCTTGGCGGACCGGGGTGCACGGATGGCGGGCGTGAACGTCACACTAGGAAGCTTAGAACTCACAACTCACCACTCACCACTCACAATTCACAATTCACAATTCACAATTCACAATTTACAATTCACCACTCAAGATTCACGCTCCATGGACCCCCGGCGACAAACTACACGGTAACATGAGCATTGTCGCAATGGCCTCTGAACCACAAAAGGCCCTGCTCTTCGCCGCGGCGGCTGCAGTGCGTCTGCTCCTGTTCACCGCATTCCCGTCTCTACCGAGCCTCCTCGCCGGCCGCGTCGAAGTGTCTACGCCCGTGACGAGCTTCAAGCGCCTACAGGAAGGACTGTTTCTCTATACGCGCAATGTATCTCCTTATGATGGCGGTGTCTATCACCAGGTACGTCGAGTTCTCTGTACCCGCTTGCCCTATACCAGTACTCATCCATTACAGGCACCACTGCTACTACCACTCTTCTCGCTCCTCCCAAACCCATCATACTCTCCCTTCGCGACCAACGTCTTCTATACTATGGTGGATTTGCTGAGCGCCTATGCTCTGATGCAGATTGCAAACAGCGGCCAAGCTACAGTTACACGTTTATTCACATCCTCGCGGAAGGAATTGCGCTGGAGCAGTGTTGCAATTGCGGCAGGGTGAGTACAGTGCAAACATTACATGAGCGGCGCGCTGATCATCATAAGCTTCCTCTTCAATCCATTTACAGTTGCGACGTGCATTGCACGCTCGACGTCTGCTCTAACCAATCTGTTCATCCTCACTGCCATGGCCAAAGCATCACAAGGCGCCACCATCACCTTTGTTCTTTCCATGGCCATGGCCTCATATCTCGCCATGCATCCCGTTCTTCTCTTTCCACCGCTTCTAATTCTGTGCTACGATGTGCAGTCCACCAAGATGAAAGCCTCGCCCCATACCTTCCGTTTCATCGCCACCCATTCACGTCGTTTAATCATCGCACTCGGTGCGCTACTCTACTTGTCGAAGCTGCTCACGGGCTCGTGGGATTTCTTAGGCGCAACATATGGCGTGCGACTGCTTCTCCCGGATCTGACACCAAATGTTGGTCTCTGGTGGTACTTCTTCACGGAGATGTTTGATTCGTTCCGCGAGTTCTTCCTCGGCGTCTTCTGGCTTCATGTCGCTTCATACATGCCTGGCCTGACTATTCGATTGCGGAAGCAGCCATTGTTTGTGGCTACGACACTTACCGGCATATTTGCCATTTTTACACCATACCCCAGCATCGCCGATGCGGCGTTGTACCTGTCGTTAGTCCCGGTGTTTAGGCACCTCTTTCCTTGTAAGTGCTCGATTCAAGCAACCTTGATGCTCTCGTCTAACATGCGAAAGTAATGCGATATACCTTCCTGGCGTCTTCAAGCATATTGTACACGTCGTTCCTGGGGCCCGCTTTCTACCACCTGTGGATATACGCCGGTTCCGGGAACGCCAACTTCTTCTACGCCATCACTCTGGTGTGGAGCCTTGGGCTTTCAGTCATTGTCGGGGACTCGCTATACGCTGCGTTGCGGGATGAGTTGGATGTGGAGAGACCGGAACTGCGAGGCAAAGAGGTGAAGCGGATATAGTTCAATCATGGTCTTGCATAGACAACAATGACGTATCATGTTGCAATATGCAGTCAAGCCTCTCGTTGTTATTGAGAGAGAGAGAGAGAGAGAGAGGTAATGATACTCTTCCTTGCCTAGGATACTATCACGGTGACATGTCAATGCGTTGCCAACTCGCCTGCTAGAAGTGAGAGGGATTCGTACAGCTTTACGCCATACCACTGTATCTGCCGCGAGGGGTTTTGCAGAAACGGCCTACATCAGTTCACAAGGCTCGTGTCTGGTGTCGAAGGGCCAAAAAAGGTCGATGGAGGGGTCAATCCATGCACCGTCGTGCTATTTGCTCGACGCCACTGTAGCACCAATTCCGCCACCAGCGTTTCCCTTCCGTCATGTGACAACGCGATGAACTCGGCGCGTCCAATAGGCCTATCATAGGATCAGGTATACGGCTCTTTTTATGTATCCCTACCTTGTTTGCTCGCACCGCTCTGTGCGATGCATTGCACCAGGTGAGAGCTCAACTGAAGGTGAAGAGGTCAGTATAAGCTATGTTCACCCGCCTTCACCTCTGCCGTTACAGCGCGTCTGCTTGCTCCAGAAGCCCGCCCAAATTACGACTTGACGGCCTCTTCACCTCACCCTACGCTATTGCTAGCGATCTATAAAGCCTTCACCTTGCCGCTCTTTCAATCCTCTTTCTCCATCCTTTCAACACCACCTTTCCAACTCTAAAGTCCCTCGCAACACCACGGTCTGCACCATATTTGCTGACCAACCTCCCAGCTTCTCACTTTCTCGGTCAACCTTCGCCATGGCCAAAGAAGAGGCCATCTCCTTCTCTCCTCGTGAGATGGAGGTCCTCGCGCTCGCATGGCAGTGCATGGAGTCTGAGCCCAAGGTATGTTGTTCCTCTTCTATACTTCCTTCCGACGTATCGTCTTCCGGTTTGCCTTCTTTATATATATATATATATATGTATATGAGGGGGTTTAATAGAGTCGCAACGATTCTTTTGCGCTCTATCCACATCCCGCCCATCGACCCGTAGGTTTGTCGGGGAAGACCATTGGCTGACCTCACTTTCTCTCTCTCTCTCTACAGATCAACATCGACAGGCTCGCCCAACTCACCGGCTACACCCCGGGCTCCGCCTCGGTGACGCTCGGAAAAATCAAGAAGAAGATGCGCGACCACGCCAAGATGTCCACCCCGATATCCACCCCGAGGAAGGCCTCTTCTGGCAGCGTGAACAAGACTCCCAAGTCGGGCACCAAGCGCCCCGCCCCTGCCGCCTCGGAGCCCGCCGGCAAGAAGAAGAAGAACAAGGAGGAGGCCCACAAGCGCTTGGATCAGCAGTACGACGACAACGACCAGGAGGAAGAGTACCGCCACATCAAGGTCAAGAACGAGGAAACGGCCGATCTGCTACGCGGCGCCGGCGAATACCTCTCTCACCCGCAGCAGAATCGGCATCAGCATCAGCATCAGCATCAGCATCAGCATCCGCATCAGTACCAGGGCCAAAACCAGACTCATCAGTATGCGGACCATGGGTACGACGACAACGACTACAACGATACCAAATACGTCGCCCCGTACGCCGAGGACGAGTATCCCCGGGGCTATGACCACCACGATGGTAGGAAATAGACAGACGTCTCTGGGTTTCTACATGGACATGGACATGGACATCTGCATCTGCATCGTCATCGTCAGTTGCATCTTCGTCTGGTGTGGGGACCTTACCTACCTACCTACATGTATACATTCGACTTGCTTGGACGTGGGGGGATTTTAGACATGGCTTTCTCGATCCATGTCCTTGACGCGAACACACACACACACACACACACACATGAGCTGGCAATACGGGGTGACATTGGATTCCCTGGTAGTTTGCCACCTATGAAGACACTTTAATTCACCCCCCCCCCCCCCCCCCCCCCTGCGGTATGCGGTATGCGGTATGAGAGCAACGGAATGGGAATTGTCATCATAGTCTTTTGGGGTCGTGGTGTATATACCTTGTTTAGCCCGTCGTCCCAGTCTGAATACAATAATGGGAAATGAAAAATCATGAATGCACTTTGTCTTTGCTGTGACTCGATGTCATGTGGGCAGTACGTGCCTCTTTGCACATGTAATGAATGATTGTCTGTGGATGTGCGCAAGTCATACAAATGCCCTATCAAGTAAGTGAATAGGCAGGTTGTACGCTCCAACGTGGCTTTTACTCCATCTACCCTCTACCGCATTCTCCATGGACGGGAAACGACCAGTCACAGTCACATGATACAAATTTCCGAGCAAGACTTCAAAACATATTCTTTGACATCTATCTGGCTACCTTGTAGAATATCAAATTGACGACAAATGGGCTGCTCGCTAAATCAACTAATCATACAAGAAGGAAACCATGTCATCCCGCCCCAATTCCAAGCCGATCCCAAACCCGTAAATTAGTAATACCGCAAAGATATACAAGATATACATACCATCCATAAAACCCCAAAGAAGACTATATCAGTACACCAACAACTCTTCGGTTCTTTTCCTTTAGATCCTATTCGTACGGTATCTTCGGCACAGACAGACGGACGGCATCTACAACCCCTTGATAGCTTCAAGCAGCACATCGAGGGCCCTATCGCCCACACCCTCCAAGCCCTCCCTCAGTGTCCACGCGACATCGCTCTGAACACCAAGAGGAACGTATACACCACCATCGTCGCGGTTGACCTCCATCCTCTCACCGAGTCTGGAAGTGTGCTCCCACTCTCTAGCCGCCTTCTCCGCATTATCAATAATCTTAGCAGGTATGCCACACATGGCGGCGCAATGCATGCCGAAGCTGCCTTCCGCAACGCCCTCTTCGAGCTTATAGAGAAAAGTGATTGATTTGGACGCATCGTCGACGTGAATCCGCATCCGTTTGTTCGCGATTTCGGGATGGAATTCAAATTCTTTGGCGAGAGAGCGGTAGTGCGTGGCAAAGAAGCCGACACAGCCTACGCGCGAACTGATGTCGTGCAGCACGGCTTGCGCCACGGCGACGCCATCGTAGGAGGAAGTGCCACGACCTAGTTCGTCTAGGATGACGAGTGAGCGGGGTGTGGCCTCGGAGAGAATCTTCTGCGTCTCGGAGAGCTCGACGAAGAAGGTGGACTGTGCGGCGAAGATGTTGTCGTTGGCGCCGAGGCGGGACATGATGCGGTCTACGGGTGTGAGGGTTGCTGAAGTGCAGGGCAAGTAGCAGCCGACTTGAGCGAGAATGACTGCTATGCATGTCATGCGCAGGATGGTAGATTTGCCAGCTGCGTTGGCACCGGTGAGAAGATCGATATTGGGCGAGTCGCCACCTAGTTTGATGTCGTTGGGGATAAAGTCATCAACAGTGGTCAGCATACAAGGGTGTCGGAGCTCTTTGAACTCGATGATGGTACGGGGCGCATCCGAGAACACTGGACGACAGCTGGGCTCTCCGAGTGAAGCAGATGACTTGGCCAGGCTTATCAAGCAATCAAGTTGGGCGATGATCTTGACGGCAGCAAGCCACGTGGAGTAATCTTCGTCGAACCTAGCACAGAAACGAGTGGCAACCTCTCGCGTTATCTGGCCGTGGGTCTCCTGTTGTTCCTGGAATGCGCGGACAAGCCTGCGAAGGTCAGGTGTATAATACCGCGTGACGCCCGCGGTAGCAGACATCTGGTCCCAATGCCTAGGAACCTTGACCTTCCTTGGCACCTCCAATTGGTAGATCTCCTTTCCGATGTTCTTGAAGTTGATGGCATTGCATCCTTGATCCTTCCTGGCCTGCTTGAGGAGCTTCTCGAGATCGGCGACACATGCATCCAGCTGCTCTTGGCTGTTGTCGAAATCTTCTTCTATGCCTGGAGCGGGGACAAGAATGCCCTCTTTCCTCGCTATGTCGCGATCGAAGGCGTCTTTCCACTTCTCCAAAGTTGTGGAGAGGTCAGGCATGGAAGAGATGAGTTGACCGATGAGGCCTTCGCCCTCACCAAATTCCTTGAGTAGGCCAACAGTATATTCTATTTGCTCGAAACCTTCTAGAACTTTGAGGAAGTCTTGAGCCTTGCACCGACCGGCGTGGACACGCGATATGAGACGCTCAAGATCTGGGAGCTTACTGAGGGAAGCTGTAAAGTTGTCCATTATGGTAGAGTCGGCGTTGAGCGCATCAACGGCATCGAGTCGAGCATTGATCTTTTTCGGATCGGCAAGTGGATGACAAACCCATTGTCGCAGAAGGCGCTTTCCAAAGGGCGTGATGCATCGATTGAGCATAGAAAACAGAGTTCCTTCGGCTGAGCCATCGAATGTGTTGGCGAAGATTTCCAAGTTGATCAAACTCTGACCATCGAGGACTAGACTGGTTGCCTTGCGGATGGGGTCGTACCAGGCAAAATTACCAAGAGTGACCAGGTCTCGCTCTATCTTCAAAGTTTGCAGGTATTGAAGAAGAGCGCCGAATGCTGACATGGCCAACTCTTGATCACGAGCTTCGCGGAGAACCGGTGGCCACGCTTCGATGTCATCTTCGGTAGGAGATTCAAAATACTTGGACGCTTCGATTTCCGCAATTGTCCGACCAGAGGCCCAGAACTCTTTCCCGGGCTTGAGTGGGTTCCATAGCGTAGTCGGTGTGCTATTGTTTTTCAAGATACGCATAGCTTTGGCAGAAATGCAGGCCTTCTCCAGTAGCAGTTCCCCTGGTCGCATTTGGGCGATTAGCGTTTCAAACCTAGTCATATCGATGTCGTCGGTGAACTCGCAAAGTTGAAACTGGGCAGTGGCAGTATCGACAAAAGCCACCCCGAATGCTGGAAGATTGTCGCAGTCGATTTCCTTGACTGCCATGCAGTAGGTGGACATTTCGTCTTGTAGCATCCCAGTATCGACAAGAGTGCCAGAGGTCAAAACAGAAGCCAGCTCTCTTCGGATGATCTTCTCTTCCTTTGCTTTTTTGGCCGGTTTGTTATCATCATCTCTCTCACGCATCTCTTTTCCCAAAGCCGATTCCATCTGATCAACTCTAGCTACCTTGTAACCTTTGGCGACGAACTGACTGGCCCACATATCAAGTGATGCCTCGGGCACGCCGGCCATCCTCATGTTGACGCGATTTGTAAGCTTCAGGTCGAATAATTGATGACCTAGAGTGGCATCCTTCTCGTAGAGTTCGTAGAATTTGCCCTTTTTAAAAAAGACAATGCTGTCCCAGAACTTCTGTTTGATTTCCCAATATTGCTTCTCAAAGTTTGAAAACTTGTCCCATGCATAGCGTGGAATATATATGGACCGCGGATCATAGTCTGGGTGTCCAACCGGATGACGGTCGGCGTCCTCTTCATTGGCAAGCCATGGATATCGTTTATCAGATTCGGAGGCCGCTGGTGGTTGCTTCTTGGCGTCGGCCTTCTTGACCACCTTTTTTGCGGGGCGTGGATTGAGTGGCTCTAGATTGTTGGGGTCGTATGTCCACTGTTGTGCGGTAGATGTTCCAGCCATGGGCACATCCTGAGTATCCTCCGCATCGTCCATTTCATCGACATGGGCAGGCTCGGGTGGAGAGGAGGATGGAGGCGTGGGTTTCTTGTTGAACTTTGTTGGCGGCTGTCGCTTGCGCTTTCGTGAGACTAGGGCGTCGTCATCGGAGTCGTCTGGAACGATGAAGTCGTCCATTTCTGCTAGAGATGAGCGATATCCGGGTGTGGAGTAAAAAAACATCTTGTAGCATACCCTCTTCGAGCATGGCTTCCTGAGTTGCAGCATCCAACCCAAACTCATCATCTGAATCTTCCACGCTCATCTTCCGACGCTTGAGAACCCTGCCCTTCCGAGCATTGTTGGCAACGGGCTTGAAGACTTCATCCTCTTCGTCATCCGACTCCACATAGCTGACTGTTTTCCGAGTCTGGAATATATTATTAGCTATCGAAGCGGGATGGGCTAAGATATAGAGAGACGAACCTTTCGCGACGGGCTGCTGAATGCAAAATCTGCTACCTCTGACGCGGATGAATTAGTTCGTGTCTCACAGGGTGCATGCAATTGGTGGAAGCAGACCATTTTCTTTGTTCCTTCCCAAGGAAGATTCTGGCTCCTCGTTGATAGGGCTCGAGGGTTCGGGGACATCGCTACTGGGTTGTGGTGTGAGGGCAGACTTCAACGCAGGTCGTGTGAATGACTTCTTGGAAAGTGTGGATATAGGTGTCTTCTTGGCTGGTGTGGGGGCGGTCGGACCAGGACTCGGTGAGTTGGTAGGTCTCTTCTGGAAGAAACCTAAGATGGACTTTTGGTTCTTGTTGGATTGGGAGCCAGAAGCGGGTTGCTTCTTCTGAGACGATGCCCGAGGGGTCGACATTTCGTTGCCTTCGATCCCGCGAGCCATTGTCGTGATGATGGATGTGGATGAGTCGTGTGGTGGAAGAGGAGGGGTTGAGGGTTGAGATTCAAGCGTTCAAATGAGTTTCCAGCGTTCTGGGCTTCGCGACATTTACGCGACGCGTCTTCTCGATAGATTGGTAGCTAACGTGTTTGATGACGTAAAGGCGCTAATTGCTCTACATATGTACACATGTCACAAAGCAAGCACGTGCAGGCATCAACCAAATCATTACTACATCATCATGGCCAATTGACGGTTTTATCTTTTTATCATCTCAGATTAAATAAAGAGCATGTGTATCCATCAGTATCCATCAGTATCCATGGCGATGAACTCGACCTTTCGAAATGCAATACAATAGGGCAGTATACACCATTCTGTTACATCTCTACTTGGGTCGAAAAGACCATAGACACTCGTTTGCAAGGCCACGTACGCAGACGAGAAGAAGATGATTGATGGATAATTACCAGTATACGATTGGCACGTGACACAAAGCCATATATCGGACACGGCAACGTTACTTTGTACGAAAGTGTACCCGTCGCCATCCCGATCCGGATCTGAGTCAGACGGGACGCTGATACCTATGTATGTATGAGCCGACGTAATCCGACAGTGAAGGCCTCATGGTCTCTCTCCAAAGAATATCCATTTGGGGCCGCTCACGTAAGTTGACTGATGACGGAGGGCAGACGGTCGGGAACGCCTAATTAGGACGAGGACAAGTGTCGGAGACTTTGTTTGGGAAAGACAGACATGATTGGTGATGGCGCATACATTAATTATTACCTTTGTACATAACTGTGTATCGGTAATTAGTACTTAATTCCTTCTTGCAATACCCATGCATGCATGCATGAAGCAATCAGAGTATGCATGCAACAATCAGATTCGGATTGGTTTTTTTATTTTGTTTTTTTGACAAGAAAAGCTGGTGTACATACATACACCAGACCCGAGTTTGTGGTAATTAATAGCCTTGTGAAACAATTCTCGTCCTTTGACACCGAGCATATGCGTCAATGCCCTCACCCATGCATGCATGCATGCATGATGCATATCATAGCTATGTATGTATATCTGAGTTGCACCCATTACTCACCACACACCCTTTCAGGTCGATTTCATTGATGCACGGCATCTACCCACGGACACTATGTATACATACATACATACATATACTCCAGCAGTGTTGTATGTACATATGTACATACGTTAGTGACGTGGAACCAGTACCTGTTACGGCGTAATCTACCTGGGCAAAAGCTTGAGTTGCCCCTATTCCAAAGCTTACCTGTCCCTCTCCCTCTCCACTTGAATCCTTCGCAATCCTTCGCAATCCTTCGCAATCCTTCAATCCCTTCCTTCAGACACGCACATCTTCCCGATTGATATTCATGCTAACCAGCTTGGCGCATTGCCCCACTCGCTTGCTCCCTACGCTAATCAGGTTTCTTTATCCTGGCCCTTTGATGGACAAGGATATGCGGGTAGGGATCAGGATAACAAAGTCGCGCTTGGAGGCATCATGCTTTGCCAAATCTCCGAACGGGCCGCTGGCTAATATGTATACATATGTACTGTAATGTAAAAGACATTGCAGAGAGAAGAGGGTACTTTGTACATGTAGCTATATGCCAATAGCTTGAAATGCAACGTTTTGGAATCATTGTTTCGAGCCAGTCTTGGGCTGTATACATAATCAAGCAAATCTAGAGGTCGTTATTACTCCAACGACGGAATGACAGAGGTCGTTACTCCAACCACAGAACGACAGAGGTCGTTACTCCAACCACAGAACGGGCGCGCTATGTACAAACATGACAAGGGTAAACAAACGCCATCTAACAATGCCCCCCCCCCCCGGAGTATGTCGAAATCCGTCTTCCCTCCTTCCCTTGTACCGTGGTACAATTGTGTCTAAAAAAAAAAACGCCATCCAACTCCAGAACCCAAAGCCGCCTTTTGGTCGTGGGTCGGTGTCCGTTACAGGGTATTCTTTATTACATGGCGCAGCGCGTCTAAACGAAAATAACTTTGGGCGCTTAATGGCTACCACCCACGGGCCTCCAGGTTTCCTTCTTGCCCTTCTTGCCCCAATATTCTTCGAACCACGTCGCACACTTGCCGCCGACCCAGCATCCGGCAAAATGCACGGCGAGATCGCCGTCGCGATAGCCCATGTTGTCGCCGCCCTGGACGTATGCGTTGAATTTGCGCTGAGGGTAGATGCCGACGTGATCGCGCACGAGCTGGTGCTCCAACATCAAGTGCTTGATGGCGTCCTGCTCAGCGCCTACATGCTCCTTGCCCATGAGCATGGTGTAGTCGGTCATCATTTCCAAAATCCAGCGTGTGAAGGCGGTTCGGCGGAAAAAGGTGCTGCCCGTGTTGACGCTCTGGTGATCTTGCGTGATCAAAATGTCAATGTCCTCGACGCGGAAGTCTTGCGGTGTGAAGATGTTGGTTGGGTTCTTCTTGAGCTGGCCGTCGAGAATGGGCGTGTGGCGCATCAGACCCCTCTTGATCGCTTCGGGCGCAAGCACGTCCCTAGAGAGGGAAACATCGGGCGTCATGATGATGATGTCGGTGTCGATAAGCCAGACCCATTCTGCGTTTGGGTTGACGGAGAAGGCTTCGGCGACGGCGGGTATCTTGGACCATGTCTGTGCAGAAGATTGGCAATCAGTACAACGTCGCCCGCATTGCGCATTGCGCATCCACTGATGGAAATGGAAATACTCACCCTGTGCGCATCTCCAATATCGTAACGGCTAGTGTTCAACCATAGGTTGGTGTAGCCGTGCTTGTCACAATACTCCTGGCGGTCCTTCAAGACGCGGTCCAGAACGTTTGGAATTGCGCTATTGTGTCCCCCACCATCGCTCGCGGTCAAGACGACGATATCGCTTGCCTTGGGCGTCTTTGCATATCCCTTCCATCCCTTTGACGACGCAGGAACGTTGAAGTTCCACTCGGGCTGCGCCTTGAAGTATCCAGGCTGCGGTCGTGTGTTGTCCACTTGGATTGGGAACAGTGTCTCGCCGGGTCCGTAATTGCGATAATAATCCACTGGTACATCGCCGTAGAAGCGGAAGAGTACGACGAAGATGGTGATGATGGAGACGGCTAATATTATGGATCTGTAGGGCGCGGTGGGTTAGCAAAGAGGGATTGTGAAACGTTGTGGAGGGTGTGGAGGGTGTGGAGGGTGTGGAGAATGGTGGAGCTTGAAGTCGTACCTCCGGGGGGCAACCTGGAAGCCCTGCATTTTGACGGGTAACGATGCTATAGGCCTATAGTAAACCCAGAAAGCCTTGAGATTTGGAGGTGGGTGGAGGGGATGGAGGGGATGGAGGGGGGAAGAGGGGAGAAAAAGATCGCGACAAAGAAATCGGACACGGCGGTGGACGGGTTTTGTAGTGTAAGGCGACAGAGAGGATCAGCCGTTGAAATGAGCAGGGAGATGACGGAAATGCACGGTTGAGATGGAAAAAAAACAGGCGCCCCCACCCAGGGAGACGACCAACAAGGGATGTGTCTCGCAATGATCAATCACATAAATCACATGATAATTACAAAGGTCGCTATCTATTGAGAACACCTAGCCCTTGGGTCGAATTTAGTGCTGATCTGCAACAGAGGGACTTTTTAATGTTTGGATGACTTCTCGGGCGAAGAGGTTTCAATTGGTCAAGGTGTCCTTTGTGTTTTTGTATACAGCCTTGTTGTCTGTATACGCGCCAGGGTTCAGCTCTTTATATCTAAACCCAATTACAATCAACTATTAATTAAGTGGTTGGCTTCATCTTCAAACATACAAAACATACAAAACATACAAAAGCACCTTCTTGAGTCGCCGTCATGGAAAACGTCACGTGTGAAACACCAGGTCATCGGCGCGAATAGTCGGTAAATGTGGCTGTACTAACAATTAACAATCCACAGGTACAACCTCGTACATGTATTGCGCCCGGCGAATCCCAACACTGGTCTTTGTCGGAGCCCGAGCAACGAGACCACACACACACACACATGTATCATTAATTCGAGCTTGTCACCATTGCTACCCGGAGAACGTGGCAATAGTCTAGCCACAACCGGCGTAGCGGCATCTCTCTCCAATGTACACACCATGTACACAGCATGCACGTGATTACTGTGTATTATTTAACCTCGTGTATTTTTTTGGATCAATGACCAACATAACCTTTGTCGTATCGAGAAACATGTAATAAGCCATCATGCGCTATTGGCTTTTTCCCTAGCGCACTGACTAATCAACTAACTACCTAATCAATGTCGGCGACGTATATATCTTTCGTCTTCATGAAAATCGGCTCAAACTTGAAGCCCCCTTCAATCGCTCGTTCTTTCAATCGCTCGAGTTTCTCACCTTGGGCCGCTCCAAGAGATATATAAACCTGCGACAGGTTTGTCAGGTGGTCTCTCTTGGCCTCGACCAATGCCTCCAGCACACTGAATGCCTCCTCATTCGGCACCCCATCGACATGTAAACCCTCTAGTGAAGGTGGGAGGACTTTGCGCGGATCAAAGCCCGCATCTTCTTGCTTGCCATCGTCCGCCGTGTAAAAGCCTTGCTCGAGAGCATCGGTGTCGTCTATTGCATCGTCTACAACGAGGTTGTATAGAGTGCATCTCAGAGTCTTCAGCTTCTCGAGGCCGCTTGGAAACGATATCCGATTCACATCCTGCTCATCTTGTTCATCCTGAAGACTGTCAACCGTGCTTAGGCAGTTCACGCTGGCTGGGTACTCACATCACCAACGCTCGACTCGTCTTGTAAAACCAACCGTTCCAACGAATGGCTACAGTGCCGGACCAGGGAAGCCATCATTCTTCTCGGCGTGTAGTCTGCATAGTCGATTATTGCTCCCCCATTTTCGTAGTCCAACTGTTTTAGACATTTAAAGTTGCTAAAAATCACGTCCTGGGCCCTCGCACCAATGCAGCTCATGGAAAAGGCTATACTCGCTACATTGGACTGTGGTCCATAGGTCGGTTGCACTTCTCGCCACGAAGCCTCATGTCGTGTTACTTCTTCGTCGAGGTCCCTGCCCACCATATGTCCGGAGAAATATTCCAAAGACGGAAGGCGGGTGAAAAAGACGACCCACGTCCAATCTATGCAGAGTTCTGTGTCGCAATGTGAGATTGAAGCCTTGGTCAAGTGTTGGAAAGGGAGCCAGGGAGGAGTAGGGCCGGGATTGACATGTTGATGCCCGGCTCTTGCGTAGGCCAGTCCGATGTGTTGCAGGGCATGTCTGAACCAGCCATCTCCCCCCAAGGGGACGAAGCGGAGCGTTTTAAGATGCGGAAGAAGACTCAAAATAATCGTGATTATGACGTCTTCTGATCCGTACTCGATTTGCTCGTGCATATCAGCCTTCGTCTCCATTCTGCCCTGTACTGATTGTACTGGTCCATGCAGAAAAGGGTTGTCGTCGGCGGCCTGTATCCATCGCACTACATCCACGTGTGGGGGCTTGGCCGTGTCGAATCTTAGGGTTGACGAGTCATCGTCGTAAACTCCGCCTCGGGTGTGATCAAGTTGGACTTCAACCACGTATTCTGCAATTCGTGGCTTGTCCAAAATATCGTTGAGAAGATTCCACAGCGTGTGCTCCACTATTTCCATATAGCTGTAGTCTATCGTATAGATGTAGCCGTACTTTGCGTACAAAGCTTTGTGATTCTTGATGGTGGACTCGAGTAGTTGCCAGAAATCTTGGTTGATCATGGCAAAGCTGAAGCAGTCGTCGGGATGCAATGCTTCGGCAATGCACAGCTTGATTTCTGCGGGAATATCCGAGAGTGTTGCCATTTCCAGTGGGGGGATCACGTTGATGAAGTGAAGGTTCAATGTTGGAGAAAGAGTAGTCGCCTCGTCAGAGTTCCAACTTCCAAGTGATAGATGAGAGCGGCGCGTTGCTCTTTACGTCACTAGCGTAGGCTACAGTCTCGGAGCCGCATAATAAATCCTTCCTTTAATCCTTCGACTCTTTATATTGTACTTCATATTCAAATGTATCTGACTAATATTGTCATATCAAGATTTGATTCTTCCACGTTATGTAAAAAAGCATGCACTAAACGCGACTCCTCTCTATACACATTGTCCAAACTTTCATCCATCATCCACCCATCACCCTCATACACATTGTCCAAACTTTCATCCATCATCCACGTATCATCCTCCAGCCCTGTCACCATCACCAGGAAGCAAGCTCACCGTCCTCGTCACACTCTGCGTAGTTGTAGTCTTCTGTGACGAAGTCACAGTCGTCGTCGTAATCTTATCCGGAGTTCCAGATGTGATGAGGCACGAACACGCGGAAGAGAGAGCAGGTGGACCACCAGGAACAACGAGTGAGATGTTAACCTGGCGCTTCCGAACAGGAAGCTCCTTGGGACACGAAACATCGTAGAATGTATACGGAGACATGGGGTTGTAGTTGACGTTGCCGGTACTAGGCTCATATGTTAGAATATCAAATATGAATTCAAAGGCTAGGTAAGAGGTGAGGAACGTACGCAGGCACGTCGAAGAGCATACAGTTAGACTCTCCGTATCCAAAACTCGCGCACTTTGCGTCAGCATTGCATGCGGCGCTGCACGCAACCCACGTATTCTTCGTGCCTGTAGAATCGAAATAGTAGGCCGCGACACTTCCAGTGTATCCTACGATACCACAACCGGCGCTCGGCGTGGGTGTGCTAGCTTTGGTCAGAACAGCAGAGAAATTACTTTTAGAGAAAAGAACTTACGGTGTAACCACAGGTGAGGAAGATGGATTGACCGTGGACGAAGGCGGGGGTAGCACTGGAGTAGATGATGGTATGGGAGGCTTCGAAAATTGTTAAAGCGTGTCAGACGAATTCAGACAGCAAGGATTCAACTCACCTTGGATGTGGAAGTTGGTGGCTTGGGAGTGGAGATGGGTGCGGCCGAGCTACTCTTACTCGACGGGGGATAAAGAGTCGTGTAAACCGTGGTCTTCGTTGTGAGAGTCTCGAGCGCAGTCGATGTAATAGTCTGAGTCGCAGTTCCTCCCTTCAGAATGCTGCTACAGAACAACAATGCTTCCGAGGTGTGTCCGACGAAGGCATCAAGTCCACACTTTTCGACTATGGACAAGTTAGTGCCGTTCCTTGTTAGGAGGGAGTCGCGCCACAGTTGGGTGAATCATTGGAATAAAGAGTGACGGATGGGTTGGCATCTGATTTGCTCCCTGGGGGGGGGAGAAATTACCATCTGGAACGCCAGGAGCTGCCGGGCGGGTTGAAGTACGAGGTCGCTGTCTTGCCTCCATGACGGCGCCATTCACGCTGGCAGCAAGGGCTGTAGCAACGATCAAAGATGCCTTCATCTTGCCGGTTTAAATAGCCTAATTTTTGGGCCCTCGGAGACACAATGGTGAAGACTGACGATAGAAGTTGAACGGGTATTATTCTTACTTATAACCTCTTTGACATTCAGCCGGGGTCTACAGGTTGGGGGGGAAAGATTCGTGCATACGGCTCGTGATGTAACATCATTCATTTGAGAATAGATGAGCTGTGACAGTTCGGGCGCATCGATACTTCTGGGCGATCGTGTCCGGCTAGATTGCACGTACCTGTAGCATTTTCAACATATTAAAACGAGTGCGATCTTACTATGTGTCAATTTCGGTTTTGCTTCGTGTTCTCCTTTGCACTGTCTGTGGTAAACGATCACGCCGTGCTCCCAACCGGGCAGTTGGCGGCCCCAATACCGCGGAAACGTGTTGGGGGTCTTGAATAACCGTTGACTGAAGTTGCAGAGAAAATATATGACAAAGTATGGAGAAGATATATCCAAAGTGTAAGTAATTAAGCTTGTTTGGCTGGAAGCTTTACTACCCCTGTATGCACCCCGCTAAATCGCGTGTTGCAATATAGATGCAAGTCTAAAAATACCAAGTGCTCCCCTTTCTCCCAGCATCAAGTACCCGGAGAAGAATACGAATCAAAGGGTCAGAACGAGCCTGTGGCGAGTTTGTTCTATTTGATAGTGAAGATAGAAAGAACACTCCCTGGTTCCATTTGCGCTTGGCCATGATCCCCAAACGACTGCATCGCAACAAAAGCAGAGCCGCGCCGGTACGGTACCGCTTATGGTCTAGATAAACAAGCCGGTACCTACAAAATGAAAACTAGGCATATTGTAGGGCGTCTGCATACGCCCCGCAAGCCCTGCGTGCACATTGTCATTGCTTCCAGAATTCTACAAGGACGAGTGCAACGTAATGCACGACTGCCAGCCAGATTCGGAACATGGAAGAAAACCTACTCTCTTCGAATGACAAAGTAGATGCGTCGGGTGTCACTGGTATGGAACGTGAGGTGCTCGGGGTCCAACTCTTCCAGATGAGCCTCGACTACGAATGACACCTCGATGTCGTCCCCGATGTCACGCCACATCTTCTGTAGACTTTCCACGTTATGTCGGAACATGGTGTTTGTAGGATTGGTCCTGTGGTCGTGCGTAGCGGCTATTGTGGAACCAACTTGTCGTCCAATTATCATCGACCCTTTCTGCGGTCGTAGGAGCATCGCGACGATTTTGGAGACCTTGATCTGATCACTGTAATCCCACAAGTGGAAGAAGGAGCCTGTGTAGATCATGTCGAATTGACCTTGCATCTTAGTGAGAGCTGATGTCTCATCAAAGATGTTGGCGGCAATAAACTTTGTCTGTAGTGTGTCCTGGTCCCTAAAGAGCTTATAGCCAAGCTTGATATACTCCTCGCGAAGGTCGCATCCGTAGATATTTTCCGAAGGGGCACCATCTGCAACCAATTGCCGAATCTCTTGGCCAAAGCAGCAGGCCAAGTCGAGTAGTCGTTGTCCTTGTTGTAGTCGCTGCAGGACATTTGAGTATTCTTCTGTCCGGTTCAGACTAAGATCCAGAAATCGAAACTGCCCAATGCACGGATATGGAAAAATCCTCCAAGCCTCATCACGTATCTTGACGACATGATCAACGACCTCGTCTGGTGCTATCTTACTGTACTTTTCGAGAAGTTGACGGGCAGCGGCAGATATTTGACTCTCGGCGGGCCGTTCGTTGAACCAGGCGACATTTCTACCAGACAAGTCTACTTCCTCGCTAGACATTGATTTGAAGAGATGCGGTTGGAGGTTGATAACGGGGGTTTGAGTATGTGATGGAATGTGATGGATGAGAGTGTGACAAACACTTGACGAACACTCTCTCCGCAATATAAATGCTATATGCGCTATAATGACGTCATTATGTACAGAGGATACACGCGTTGGTATGTACAATGATACGAACCAATCAATGCACCATCGTACAATCCTTCACCATGCTGTAAACTGGAGACTCCCCCTCGTATCTACCCTCAAGGTAGACAGTTAAGCGTATTGATATATACTAGTGTTTTGTGAATAAAATCTTTTTTAACTACACGGTAAGTTAGTTAGCTAATACATGTTGTATAGTAGAAGAAGACAAGTCTTACGTTCAAGCTATTTACTTTACATCAGGGACACAAACCTTGTTTCTTCTATTGAGTTCTCCGGTGCTCTGCAAAGTGCTCACATGGTTGTTGAAATTCAAGCGCAGCTATGTATGCATTCTTCTGATTCGGCTTAGGCACTGCAACCCCAGTCGCTCACATGTGTAGCATACAAGTTGGGCCCCATCGCATTTCTGCTTCCGTGTTCTGCATCGAACATAAGCCAGGGTAATTCTCGTGCGCTTGACACCTCACGGCGAGGTTCTCCCGACTGGAAACTCTTCCCGAGTAGTTCTTCTCATGTGGTGGTTCTTGGTGAAACGAGTTAAGCGGTTGGGAACAGATATATCAGGCGAGTAGAGACTCAGTGTCGTTCCATTTCAAGAATACTTCGTCCAATTTACCCTGAGAATAGATCGATAAGACAGTTTGAGAATGCCCGTATTCATTGGACAGCTCTTCCTTTCGTTGGCAGTTCTGCCGGGCTTAGGGCCAAATGCTTTGCTACATAAAGATAATGCACGTAATTAACCTTAATCCTAACCTTCCGACCCAGTGGATTGTTGTGTGTAAGGAACGGGACTACAACACCAAACTTAATCTCAACCTTACACACAACCATCAACTGCCCCGTCCATGTTGCTTTACTGAATCAAATAGCTGTGTGAATTGTCTGACTACTATACCATAATATCTGCGAATAGATTAACAACACACAAGATGGTGGCTACTCAGCCACGCAATGAAACAACCAGCTTCTTCCCTCCCAGGTTACCACGTTTTTGCATGTTCAGCCCCTCCGGTATTGCTGCTAGTCCACCCGCGATTACATCAAGCTCTGGTATCTTAACGCAACCTCTTTCGACCAAGCTATTCAAAGCAGTAGCATATGACTCCGAAATCTTGTTCAAGACGAACCATTTCATCTCTACATTCTCGATACTGACATTTGGCGGCGTCACCACATCCTTTGGAAGAAACGACAGCGGGGCAAGCTGGACGGGCGACTTGGACGAGAGCGCCTTCATACAGTAAACCGCTGTTTCCGGGCCAACAATATCGACCGCCTTGACGATTGCGTCCCCGCCTATGGCTCGGGCTTCGGCCACAATGTCATCGTTCGATTTGTCGTCTCGCGTTATGACATGTTTGGCTCCTAGACGAGACACAAGCTCTGCAGTTCTCTCGGACGTAACTGCTATGACTTCGAGACCGCTATATGTGGCAATCTGAATCAGGAATTGTCCTGTTATGCTAGATCCACCCCATACGAGTAGGAGGTTACCGCTAGACTGGGAAGACTGCGCTGTGTCGAACATTGGGATCCCAAGCCATTTCCACAAAGTCATTGCTGCTGTCAACCCACATACACCTAGGCAGGCTGCGGATTCGAAACTGAGCTTGGACGGTATGGGCTTGACTGTGTGTTTTGGGGCAATCACGTATTCCTGAAAACACCCGGAACGGATATCACGGTAATACTAAAGAGTAAATGTGTAACTGATCAGCTTGTTGTCACGAATATACGGGTTTTGTCTCTGGGTGGGGGGCACTCGTGACTCACTGCGCAATAGTTAGTAAATGCTGCGACATGGGAAGGGAGTACAAAGTCCCGTAGAATCAACATGACGTCTTGTACCCCCCTTACTGACCTGTGCTCGTCCAGACTCGGTCGCCTTTCTTGAACTCGGTTACATTCTCTCCGACTTGTTCAACGACTCCTGACATCTCTCGTCCAGTCACCTGTGAGCTCTGGTCAGTCAACGGTCTACATCCTAAAGTTTGTGTTACGGCACCCATGGAAATGTCGGAATACAGAAGTTCCAGTCCACTGATTTCCAGTCTATGGGGTTTAATCCAACAGCATGATTTCGAATCAAGACTTCTTCGCCGTCTTGTATCTCGGGGACGGGGAACGATTCATCGAGCAGGTAAGTACCCTTTGTGGCCACGATAAGAGCTTGCTGGGTAAAAGGTGTGGTCGTTCCCGTGATGGTAGGTGTTGCAAGTTGCGTGATGGGCTTTTCCGTGAGTATTGGTGGCGTGTGGAAGACGGCTGTTACCCCTGCGGATGCCGGTCTTGTGGAATCGATCTCTCGAAGTTTTGGTTTCGCGGTAAAGCACGATTTCAGAGTGTGGAGAATGCCCATACTGGCAGAGAGAAAATGGTTTCCAGTAGTCCAGAAGATTTTGAGATATTCTGAATTGAAGATGACGTTGATTCTTCATATACAAGTCGAAAGGGGTGGCAGTATTGTCCAGGCGCAGTTTCCAGCTTGTGAACGCTCAGAGTACCATGGCGAGTGGAAACTAAGGAACTTTCCTTTTTCACGTTATCGGCACTACAAGCCCGTCGGGAGCTAACTCCAAAAGTTGCTTGATATGTCTGCCAAGAGCGACTTGCAGCGGAAAGTGAACAGCAGTCCCGATCTTAGCGCCGTCGACGCGTAAATCCGCAAATCCGTGAATGTGTAATCTTCACAGCATGCCGATTCTCGAAGTCTGTCGCAGGCGTCTAGACGGTGGAGTTTTGCCCAACGATCCCGGCGTTAGAGCTGCATTCACTCACATCCGCGACACTACGGGAGCAGAATGCGTATTCTACTCGACGATCCAGGAACCGGAAATCTTCTTCGCACTCGGTCCATGGCCATCGATGGAAGTGTATCACGGTTTCGAGGCCTCCCCGGATGCTGAAAAAGTGGCGTTTAATCTGGGTTGTAATTGGCACTTGTGTAATATATACATGCATCTGAACATGAACATATCAGATCAATCATCCAGTACCCTCATATCCATTCTATTTGGAAACGAAGAGAGAGAGAGAGAGAGAGAGAGAGAGCGCATGTTTACCGTGTAGTTCGTTACTGGGCCGAGGTCACAGTGATGGACAACATGTATGCGGAGATGGAGAATAGTGTGACAAGAATTCCCTCCGTCTGGCCCACTTACACAGGGAACAGGCATAGAATAGACAAACGTTTTATAGAGAATTTTCGGATAGAGAAGGACGTGTTTCCTTTGTAGTCGTACTGTGGCTGATATTTCTTCGCCAGTTCCACCTTGTCTTGGCCTTTACCTCAATCTCTGCCTCCGGAAAGTTCCCAGGTCAGCACCTTGACAACATACCCCATCGTGTCCCCCTCCGGATGATGCGGGAACTTTAGCCCATCTCCATATGAAGTAGGCCCGTCCCAGATCCACTCTTGCACGCCCGTCTTCTTGCTGACTGTAAATTCCATACCGTCCTCCCTCCCATACTTGCATTGATTCGGGAATTTGAAGAAGCCGTCGATAATGGTATCAAGTTGCTTCCGCTTCACCTCTGAATCTCGAGTTTCCAACTCCATGACGACCTTTCTTACCGTGTCGGGAAGCTTGATGTCTTTCCATCCGGTGGTGGTGATGGAGAGTGGCCGATCGCTCTCCCACCACCACCAGTCCTGGTACCTGATGCTGATGGTGACGACTTCGGGGTTGGTTACCTTCCCGACCATGGCTATCTTAGACCCCTGGTCGTCGCGATGTCCAAGGCGATGGTGTATGTTCGAGGCCGTGAGACCGTACAGTTGGGCTGTAAAACGGACGCGCTTGATGTTGGACCATAATTCACCGGTGCATAGATCGCCCACGCTATTCATTTTGGGGATGGATGACGAACCAGAGGCTAGAGAAATGTGTTCAGCTATGTGGCCACGCAAGAAACAAGAAGCGAGTTCACATACCAGGAGATGCCCTCTGCACGTGGCCTAGATGATAACATATTTCGACACTCTGCAGCGGAACGACCTTGGTCTCGGTATACACTCTCTTGCACGTTCCAAGCAACGCAGTATCAATTTTCGGTGGACCCATACAGCCAGGCCTAGTATAATACGTGTTCCTCTTATACGGCCTCTCGGGGTCATCGTATTCCTGGAGAACGAGCCAGAAGATGCGATTCCGGATTTCCGGCGGGATTGTGCTGAAGAGGGGTGACTGCTCTTGTAGATGAGCATTAGAATAATCAATTGGGGTGTGTGGCTTCAATGGAGGTGCCTGGGGTTGCGAGGCCGAGGACGAGGCAAGGTCACCATTGCCGAAGAGACGCTGCCTGTTTCTGATGAGCCAGCCTTTGCCACGCGAAGGTTGATCGGCCATGGTGGCTTGATTTGTTACTGCAAATGGAGTGAATTGAAGTGATTAGGAGTCTTGGATAAAAGTATTCAATAACTTGCGAGCTTGTGAGAGTGAATGAAGGTGTGGAGTTATCGTGGTGTTCAAGATGATTGCATTTCCAGGCAGCCAACAACACTTCGCCACACATGTGGCGGGGTTTTTCTTCTTCTTCCTCACGACCAAGGCACGCACAACGATACAGTGCTCAAACAATGCCACAAGGTTCGTCTCTAGTAAAGACTCTCACAGAGGCTAATATAAGATGCAGATCACCGGTCGACGGGTAGGGCAAATGAGATTACGTAACCTCTCAGATGTACTAATTACTACTCTATGTAGGTGCGAGTGACGTTTGTCGTCTGGCGTTCTCCAAATCACTACAATGATACATCCATCTTACCAAGCCCCAAGAGAAAAACCGGGCAGAGGCATGAGAATCAACCTCACTGTGCAAGGTATCTCTGTATCTGCCAGCTGTACATTTGCAAGGATGACTGTTTGTAAATACCACAAAATGGTGAAATCGGTTCCTCGCGGCATAGGAAGTTGTCAACAAGTTACGAAAACGTTACGCAGCCAAAGACGAGACGCGCCGTAACCTCGATGACTTGGTTGTATCCTGAACCCTTTCTTCATCGCTCAGCGTGTCGAAAAAGTCACTCTGATTCTTCATCTCCCAGCACAGAGCATCTGAGGACATTTTCCGTATCCTTGCATCAAAATACCACGGATCCATCTTGTACTTCTCGAAAGCAGTTTTACACAGCTCAGCCCAAGTACGACGATGCTTTAATTCGGCCAGCCGCGCGTCGTCGATACCAACCTCAACTCCAGCGCTCGTGTAGCGGACTTGGGATACACTCCCGAAGCATTGGCGGAGCGTCCGCACCACGAATGAGATATCTGCTGACGGTATACATTGTATATCGATTGTCAGGACACTTAGATGGAGTTCCTTTGCGAGATCCTGAATCTGACATCGCCATAGATGTTGAAGTGCCGAGGGATTGGTGGCCATGGGCGGATTGAAGAGAGAGAAAACGGGATCTGGAGCGAGCCATCGGATACAGTGTAATATTGCCATGTTACCAAATGATAGTGTTATCTTGTTGACATGTGATCGCTTCGCGGGACCGGATTGCCAGAGAAAATTTGTGAAACCAGTCGTTTCGAAGTGGAAAGTGGTTGTTCGGTAGATCCAAGGCACCAAGTGTTGGGACAAGGCCTTTGATATTGCGAAAACGGTTGGAAGAGGAATACATGATGGTACTGTTTGGGGGGTTAATTCGGCGTTCAGAGACGGGTCTGAAGACATGTCTTACCAACTAGTAGTTTCCCCATTCTGTCATAGGCACTGAAGCCTGGTCCTCTTGACCGGACTGGTTGGTACACGTCCGTTTTTCCAACAGCAATTCCAAGTATCAGCTGTTGTAGCTCTAGCGGCAGCCTGGCGAATGGATGGAAGAGTGGACGGATTGTGACGCTGTCTCTGTCCACTGGTCTGGGTGCAAAATAATTGGATAATGATAGCGAGGTTCTGTGCCTGGGTGCGCAGCCCACTGTCTGGCGCCTACGAGGCTTCTTTCGATAATGATTGAAGTATTCGTGACTGAGATACTCCCGGGCCGTCACCCACCCTGCCCCGTTGCGGATCACTAGCCTATACCTACCATTTTCTTTCTGAGGCGCAAAGAGTCGAACTACAATACTCTTGCTCGCGATGATGGAGAGGTGTTCGGTTAGTAGGCAATTCACCGACTTGCCGAGTTGGAGATTTCCCGAACTAAGCTCGTCGCAGACGGTGATGGCACCCTGGAAATGCGGGCTCGAGTCATGTGATAGAGACCATTTCTTCAGATGCTCCAGGAAAGTTCGGCGTTGCATTTCATGGACCCAGAGAGTGTTTTCAGGGTTATGCGGAGACTTGCTGCCGCATGGAGAGCTGGACGGTCTTGGTGAAGTTTTTGGAGTTTGTGGAGTCGAGATAGTGCTCGGGCGCCGAGGCGTCTGGGGCGTCTGGGGCGTCCGGGGGTTGGCAACAGTGCGTGCCATAGTTGACATGGGGATATGGCGTCTGAGATATAGAGTACAGATCTGGGATTGAGGGGGAGAAATTTGAAGCAAATGATCACGTCTGGCGGGGATTTTGCTTCAGCTGTTTCAGCAGCCTAGTGCGTAATGGATCGATTGCAATAATAGCAGGAAACAACAAAGATGTGGTCAGGACAGAGAAGAAAAGAACTGGGGGAGAAGGTCCAGACGATGGCGCATCCTGAACTAATGCCGTCCTGAGTCGGAAGAGGGAGTCGGAAGAGGCGTAATGGAGGTGAATCGATGATGGTGATGCGGAGATTTCACAACCACCAACCACAGTGATGTTCGCTAGGTAGCAGGGGAAAGGGAAAGGGAAAGGGAGAGGGAGAGGGAAGAGAGCGGAGATGAGGTGCTAGTGTTGAGACCGTTAACCTTTGTAATTCACCGCACGCGGAGTGAGCGCGGGGGGGGAAGAGGAAAGCGAGCAATGTATGTAATGTATTTTGCGAGTGGTGAATGTTCGAGACCAAGTTGCAGCCTGTCGCAAGACGGGAGTGTCGTCTTAGCTCACCCCACTTGCGTAGCGCGGCGCTAGTGACTGCGAACTGCGACATCACGAGGCGGGCGCATGGTTCATGGTGCATGGTGCATGGTGAATGTTCAGTTTCACATGTAATAACCACACTCCACACAGGACCGGACCTTCTGGCTGGACCATACATAGTTTTTTGGTCGAGTCATTGCCTTCTGCGCGATGCTGATTAGAAGATTCATCTCCATACAGTACATGATTGATATACAGACCCACTCATACAATGGCTCCAATATTTCATCCCCAACCCCAGAGCCGTTTTATCGTATCTCCGACAGTCTCTTTGCCTGCCTCTCTTCGCTTCATGCGATTGATGCGCTCTTCAATGAATGTTCCCTCCACCTGCTTTGAGATACCGGCCTGCGCTCGCAGCTCGCCCAACAGCGCTTTTCGCTCAATCTCTTGGTCCGCGACTGGTAACCCTGCCAGTTTCTTTTCGTATTCTGCCCGTGATGCCGGCTTGATCCTACTCCAGATGTCTTCCTCATCATCTCGGTCTGTGTCTACTTGGGTGGTTGGGTGCGCAGACAATGGTTTCCCGGCTACAGCCCGGGCAACATTCTGTCGCGACAGCACGCTCTCGAACTTGGGTATGGGCTGTCCTTGATCCTTTGCCTTTTCAATCAAGGCCTCTTGTTCCTTCATCTGCTGGTAGAGCTTGTCGGCGTGCATCTGCATCTTCTCGTCTTGCTCGGGACTGCGGGCGTCCATGGTAAGATATCCCAGGGCCTTTAGAAATTTGGCCTGAATCTCGTAGCAGCGATTGAACTTTTTGGATTCGTCGCGACACAATGTCATCATCTGGGTGATATTGGGGTCCTGGAAGCACTCGTATTGGGCGAGGTACTCCAAAGCACAATTTTCCAGGGCTGCGCGTCCAATGGCAGCTTTGCGATCGTTGAAGGATTCAACAATGTCCCGCAGCTTGTCTTGCTCTGACTTGCCCCGGTCGTCGAGGATGTGTTGGGGCGTATAGTTTTTCCATAGATGCGCATAGCGACCGTCCTGGAATTGTGACTGTGGTGGCACCGCGGGGGCTACATAGTCTTGGGCAGGCTCTGTAGACTTGGGAGACTCGAGGGGGGTTGGTACAGGTTTCGCGGGGAGGGATGGTTTGGGGCCACTGGGAGCCTCCCGCTTGAGGAACTCGCGCAGAGAGGGATCGAGATTGTCGTTTGGGGTGGAGCTGTTGTCACGGCTGCCCCAGAGCCAGCCCATGGTGGTTGTGGTTGTGGTGGTGGTGGTTGATTGATTGATTGATTGATTGATTGATTGATTGATTGATTCATGGTGAAGAAATGGATGTGGAAGAACCATGTTCCTTGCCAAGGACCACTCCACATGACACGAAATAACAACAAATGCAGTTTGGTAGACAAGACTCTAGAGACATGGTAGCTGTAATTATTCCAAGGTTCTATTGTGTCTATTTCGTGATGAATGTGTTACCTTGAAATGTAAGATATAATACATAATTAATACTATGTATTATTTGTGGACCAGCCCAGCCACCTGCACACAAGAGTATATGTATCCCATCCGCTAAGCTTCCTTCAGCCGTAGCGAGGGGGTCCATGCGTCTTGCGTCTTGCGTCTTGCGTCTTGCGATTGCCAACAGGACGGGGACGCATCGCAACTCTTCTTCACGTCATCCAGATATTATTGCAGCCTGCCCATTTCATCACCAAAAGCTTATCCCGCGCCCGCCCGCCACGCTCATACAGTACATCTTACAGTCTCTGACCCTCTAGGTTCTGCCTCGCTATACTCTACGTCATCCGGTTCCTCTCCATCCACACACAACACACAAACACACACACACACCCCGCCGTTCTGTGGGCTAGTTTTCCGCGCCCGATAACTCCACCACACACATACACACACACATACACACACACACATACACACACACATACACACACACATACACACACACACACACACACACTTACACACCTCCACCGAAACCTGATCTCGCTCTTTCGCATCGCATCTGTTGCGCTGTCGTTTCTGCTAGAGCCATCACCGACCTTGTACAAAGCTTCATCCCCCCACGAAGCTGGTGCACCACTACACAAGAAGCATCCATGATGTCCGGCGAAGCATGGCTGTACCTGTTGGCGGTACTAATAAATGCCGTCAACCTATTCCTCCAAGTCTTCTTCACTATCATGTACAGTGATCTAGAATGGTGAGTTCCTACTTACTCTGTCTTTTGGGCTTGAACGCATGCTAATTTTGCGCCAGCGACTACATCAACCCCATTGATCTCTGCAACCGCCTCAACACATACATTGTCCCCGAAGCCGCCGTTCATGCCTTCCTCACGTTCCTCTTCGTCATCAATGGATACTGGATCGCCCTGCTTTTGAACCTACCGCTCTTGGCCTGGAACGGAAAGAAGTACGTTATTAGTGCTACCTACACTCGACACCCGGTGAATCAAAGAGGCATCCAAACTGACTTTGACCAGAATTTTTGAGAACCAGCATCTTCTGGATGCGACGGAAATCTTCAGGAAGCTCAACGTGCACAAGAAGGTAAGTCGATATGCACATGTCCTGATTTGGCTATCAAGATTGTGGCTAACCCGCACCCTCAGGAATCATTCATCAAGCTGGGTTTCCACTTGATCATGTTTTTCTTCTACCTCTACAG
Organism: Pleomassaria siparia CBS 279.74; assembly: GCA_010093715.1. Classification (NCBI taxonomy): domain Eukaryota; kingdom Fungi; phylum Ascomycota; class Dothideomycetes; order Pleosporales; family Pleomassariaceae; genus Pleomassaria; species Pleomassaria siparia. The sequence continues at coordinate 300,405 of MU005780.1, forward strand.
CATGATTGTCGCCCTCATTCGGGACGAGTCCCACTGATTTCGCGGTAATCGAGACAACCACCATTTCGTATGGGAAGGGCATCCAGCCTTGATACTACTACCGAAAGGCCCTTCAATCCGCGTCCGTGTGGGGGAATGAGACATGGTTGACATAGCCGTCACTACACAGACCGCCGACGAGGCGTTTCCTTGGAGAACCGCTAGTGACGTACCATTTTTTGTGGACAAGTTCGTAATTGGGTGGGAGGTTTGTTCGGGGTTTGTTCGGGCAGCATGGTCAGCAGACCATGCCTTGTGTGTGTGTGTTTGAGAGGCTATGATGGCGTGTATGTTGTATATGAAGTATTCGTTGTAGGATGCATCTATAAAGGTCTGTCTTGACAAGACCGATCCTGCCATGATAGCCCCTTCACATTTTGACATGTGTAACGTCGACCATTATTTCCCTCATGACCGCCTGAGGCACTGAAGTGGAGAAAACCAGTGGGTCGGGGTCGGCTGCAGTTGCGTTGCATTGATCATTGGTGGCTTGGCATGAACTTCAAACTTGACATCTTTAATGAATCGCATCTGCCTGGCTCCCTCTTTCGCTACATTAATCATTTCACAAACTCACCACTATCCTCTCACCCACCACCTAGCCCTGAATAGAATTGACCATGTCGGGATACGCTAAAGGCTCCGGCAGGGTTCCCACCGGATTCGCGGCAGAAACCTTCCTCAGCGAGTCAACCTTCCGGCAAGCGCACCGAGCCATCGAGGCAAATCCAAACGCGGAGAAGACGAAGAAGCGGAAGCGAGAGAACAAAGGCGATTCCAGCATAGTCTCGGGCGCTGGAGCATACAAAGGACCATGGGCACGGTACGAGGAGGAACGGCCGGACGCTGCATCGGACGATGAGTATGGCGACGATGAAGAGGTGGAGATAGTATACGAGGAGGATGAGATAGAGGGAAACCCTGCGCCGCCGCCAAAGAAGCTCGCTGGAACGGATTACCAGGACACGGAAGCCGTGGGCGAGACGAGCGAATTCGTGGGCAGCCAGCAATACGACTACCAGGGACGGTCGTACATGCACGTTCCCAATGACCTCGATATCAAGCTGTCTGGCGACCCAGGCGACATCAAGAACTTCATCCCCAAGAAACTCGTCCACACATACAAATACCACACAAAGGCCATCACACAGGTCCGGTTCATGCCTGATAGCGGCCACCTGCTACTGACGGCGTCGGCCGACTCCAAGATTGCGCTCTGGGACGTGTACCACCAACGAGAACTCCTCCGAACCTTTTCTGGCCACACAAAGTCTGTGAACGACATCGATTTCAACGTGGATGGGACACGATTCATCTCAGCAAGTTACGATCGCTACATGAAGCTCTGGGACACGGAAACCGGAAAATGTCTGAACAAGTTCACCACTGGCAAGACACCGCACGTCGTGCGGATGAATCCCAGCATACCGCACGAGTTTTTGGCGGGCATGAGCGACAAGAAGATTCTGCAGTACGATAGCCGGAGTGGTGAGATGGTGCAAGAGTATGATCATCATTTGGGGCCAGTCAATACTATTACGTTCTGCGACGAAGTGAGTTGTTTACATTGCGGCCTGTTGTTGAGGTGTCAAACGCTAATCGATATCAGAATCGCCGCTTCGTCACGACGTCGGACGACAAGTCGCTCCGGGCGTGGGAGTACGGCATCCCTGTACCAATCAAGTTCATTGCCGAGCCGTACATGTTCTCCATGGTTCGCTCTGCTCCCCATCCCTCAGGAAAATACATGGCGTTTCAGTCGTCTGACAACCAAATCACCGTCTACTCGTCGACTGATCGGTTCCGACAAAACCGCAAGAAGAGCTATCGGGGTCATAATGTGGCCGGGTATGCGCCCGACGTGGCGATTAGTCCTGATGGACAGTTTATTAGCTCGGGCGACAGCGGCGGCTACGTTTGCTTCTGGGACTGGAAGACGTGCAAGATGTGGCACAAGATGCAGGCCAGCGACGCGCCCGTCTTGGCGGTGCAGTGGCATCCGCGGGAGACGTCCAAGGTCATCACGGGCGATCTGAATGGTGTTCTCAAGTATTGGGACTGATGCAGGAGCATGGCGGTTGAGGTTTCAGGGGAGCTCTTGTGTGGACTTTCACCCCATGCATGCATCATGATTTACTCTTTGTCCTTTTGGGGCTGAATGATAGGAACTCTCGATGCTTTGGCCCACATGCTACTAAGGATTGCCTGTTGTTACTGCTGCTGCTGCTGCTGTTGTTGTTGTTGTTGTTGTCGTTTCGGGTATCGAGGGCAGTGGAGGATTGCGTCGTCGACATTCACCGGTTTTGCCAGCACCGAAAGCGGAACCAACAACATGGCATGCAGTCATATGCGCAACTGCGCGGTCGCGATGGGGAGGGGGAGGGGAGAGACAGAGACAGATAGAGACAGATAGAGACGGACAGAGAGAGACGGACGGAGACGCATCATCAATGTTCTGGGTGACTGCCTGGGCCCCTCAATGGCAATGTCACGTGAGCCCGTGCTTCCGAGGTCGTACCGCTGCCCTGCCCCGCATATGCTGCTGCTCCCTCTCCCCCATCCCATCTCCATTCACCCCCTGCTCCGTCTCCGTCTTCCTCGCCTGTTGCGCCACGCCTTGTTAATATGCCTCTTTTTTTTTCCTTCTTTCTTTCTACCTGCCCTCGTCCACGCACACCACCACCACCACCACCACCACCACCACGACGCATCTATCTTCCCTCCTGTTCTCTGTCTGCCGCCGTCGCTCCCGAAGGCGCTCCTCATGCCTCCAGGCACCCGCGATCTAGCCCCCACGCGCTGTCCCTCTTTTGGCCTTCAGGTGACTTGACACTTTGGCTTCTCGCCTACGTCTTTGTTCACAACGGCTTCAGCCTGGTCCTTCACTGGCCCTGTCTGATGGTGCCTTGCGGATGCCCCCGTCATGGCTTTTGTTGATGCCCCTGTCTTTTTGCAACGGTTCCATTTGGTGAAGTTTCGATGATCCCCAACCTGCTCTCCGATGACTCTTTGACGTCTCCTTTGGGAGTCCTGGCGTATCATGCAGCCTATCTTCCTTGTCCATTCCGCCTCTTTCCCTTGACCGGCACACTGCCACGGTGAATCATCGCCTGTTGCGCAGCCATTCACTCGCCGGACATGTCTCCTGGTAATCCAGGCATCTACATTTCCATGCGTTTTCCGACGTAGGCTTAGGAGCTCTCCGACGCCATAACAGTCAACTATGACTTTGTAGTCACCGGCCTCTAGTATCTGCCTGGAATATAAATCGCCCGTGGGTGACCTTTTGGATCTCTTCTTCCTTTCATCATCCAGTCTTCCTCTGAATCAATACTCCGTCTTTCCTAAACAGTCGGTCCCCGTGTCGTCTGCGTCTGCTTCAGTCAACTGCTTTACCCCCTCGTGTCTAAGAGTCTGACTCTCGCGCCCTTATTTGTTCCGTGCCTATACAGAAAGTTTCAGGAATAACACAGAAGCCTGCTCTCGTCCGCCGCAGCAAGACCTTCCATCTCAAACTACACGAATCAACACTGTCGTCTCGACGCCTCCGGACCCCGCAACCACCCTCAACATCCATAATGTCTTCACCGTCATCCTACAGCGTGTCCTACCCGGACAAGGGCACCACCTACGTCTCCCGCTCTTCCTCGCCGCGTTCTGCAACTTCATGTATGTTGCCCATGCCCCCCACCGTTGCAATCTGAGCAACACACTGACTCCAGTCATAGCTTCCGCATCCTCGTCCCAGTCACGAAGCATATACGCCAACTCGGCCCAATCGTCTCGAAACCACCGCTATGCCAACAAGCCCCCCATTGTGCACAACGGTGGTGGCACCTCAAACGACACAAACACTTCCACCAGTGCACCCAACTCCGGCTACTACAACTAGCAATATGACGTCGTTCTCCTCACCTCCTTTCATGACTCACCACCATGACGACTGAAGGGGGGTTGGAAGGGAAGGGTGGCCGTCATCCTCGACGGTCACCGAGTGCTTTCTGCATGTATTTTTTGGCGTTTATGGGATGCATTTCAGGCGTTCATCTTACTTTTCTTCTTCTTCTCTCTTTTGCTGTCTAGAAAAATACGAGGCTGCGATGCCGAGGGTGGGTCTCCGATGAAGTGGTCACTTGTGGCATCTCATTGTATGACCATTTCGTCACTCCCGCTCTTTCTCGTCTCCAATTTTTTCTTTCTTCTTTTCGCGGTCGAGGTTCCTATCAACAGGGCAATCTCCCCCACCGTCGTCTTCATATATTATTACCCACTACCACCCCTTTACTATCTGTATGCACCATTTAATGCGTACCCATTTCGGTATTCGTCTTCGTATCAATACAACCCCCTGTCAACAAAATATCATGCAGTGAATAAAGAATGTCATCGAATGAGGTTGAGCCCAGGGCGAAAGGTGATGGTGGTGGTGGTGGTGATGGTGATGTTGCAGTAATGCTCCCGATTGGCTGGTGTGCGCGGCGTAGGTAGGTAAGTACTAAGTAGCCAGCCAGCCAGCCCTATAGCCCTATGCAGGCACGCACATAATATTACCTACTGTACTAAGTACCCCTCATCGCATCCATCCTGGCCCTTGGCGAAGCGCAAGAGTCTGCCCATACCCACATGTTCCATGTATAACACAGAACATGTATAACACAGCAAGTCATCCATGTGTGCACTTCGCTCCAGTCTCCCTTCTAGTCCGAGAAACGCAATGCGAAAATGGGTATCACGAACAATAATCATGCATGCAGTCCAAGTCCAACACAGCATCAAGACCAACACTCTACTCCGCAAACCCCAAAACACCAGAGACCCCAATATCCTAGTACACAACACCCGAGTCCAGGTGCTTGGTCAGGCTTTATTCATGTAGCCGAATCCATCCTTACGCCCTCTGCCCATTCAAACATCGTCCTTCCAACCCAGGACATCAACCGGCCCTCTCTTCGTCTCAACCGTCCTCCTACCCGCCAGGTTCTGGGGCCACGCCGCATGAGGATCGTACTATTTCTTGTTGGTCTTTGTATCCGACTAAGCAGAACGGGATTGGGAAGTTGCGGATTTACTCACCCTATTATCTCCTGTGTGCGACGTCATTGTTCGATGCGCACGCCACATATTGCGGAATGGATCGTCGTCGCTCGCTGTGGGCTCTGATCTGGGCGCTCCGACCGTCTTGGTATTGTTGGAGGAGGCGGCGCTCAGATGACTCCTCTGGACTATTTTGTCAGTTTGACCCTGCCGTGCTAGAGGCTTCGTAGATGCAGGAGTGGGCGTATTGGTAGAAGTCATGTGGCTCGCGATAGATATCCCACTAGAATGCCGCTTCAAGGGTGGACGTTGGATGGGTTGATTGTTGTACCCGTGTGGTTTTATAGCAGTGCGAGCGCTCGAAGTCTTGCGCTCCTCTCTAGGACGCTCAGGGGGTTCCTCTGCTAGTAACTTCGAAGCCCATGGCAGTTTCCGCCTAGGCGATGCCGGAGATGTATTTTGTGCAGCCGAGGACGGAAGAGACTGTCTTATTCGCGCTGAACCTCGGTCTACGGCCTTTTTAGGCGCAAGGGAGCGAGCGAGAGCGGTCGAAGAAGGGAGGGACTGTCGTGCTTGAGATGGTGTGCGGTTAACGACAGCCTCATCAGGCATAGAAATTTGCGACTGTGGAGCTCGCTTGATGACGGCCTCAACCACTGGCGCGTTGCCTTGCAGCTCGTTGAGTGCGGAGGTTAATGTGGCCTGATTGAGTATACCTTTCCTGTGAATAGGCTCCTCGATTCTGTCCTTGTAGAACCGGTTATAGATCTCTTGTGTCTCTCCATCGTCCATGCACTTCATGACGTATGTTTTATAGTCAGTAAGGCTCCTGATAAGATAATCATCCCACTGCCACTTCGGCACCATCTTTTCTTCTTCTTCCAATTCGAACATGAGCTTGAGTTGTGCCATGAAGTGCTTGGCGTTACCCGTGTATTCAGGGTATGCAGCCTTGAACCTTTCGAACACCGTAGTTGGGGCTACAGTGATCACCGAGGGTGGACGTTGGATACTTTCTACGGCCTTCAAATGGTTGCTCTTGGATGATAGAGGTAGTTCAAGAGCACCTGTGCCATGATGTGAAGCGATATCCATGTTTGGGTTGGAAAGACGAGATTGATCCTTCTCCCTAGCCGGCATTCGCGTGCTGATCTCACGCTTGTCCTTGTTCACTACTTGCTCGTGTATCTGCATAAGTCTCTCTTCATGGACTTGTTCCTCCTCTGATGGAGTAGCATCTCGACTTGACTCGTTGCATTGGCGATTGGCGCCGCCACTAGGTTCTGTGGAAATGCCTTGGTCGACGCTCATCACAGGTTCATCCATGGCAATATCCTCACCAGCAAAGTCCTCTGGGCGCGTTGAGGAAATGGCATGCTCATCCAAGGCGAATGTTGCGAGGTCGGATGGAGAAACAATTGGCGCAGCTTGATTATGTGCAGGACCTGTTTGAATGGAGCCTTCTTGGGGTGCTGATGAGACAACCTCTTTGTCGTGGGTCACGTTGACGATGCCTGACGAAGGCGTTGTGAATGTGTTAGCGCTTTCTTCGAAGAGGCTAGTTTTGTGGGCTGTCTGCAGGGATGGCTCTTCCATCTCGACATCCGTATCTTGTACAGTTCCGATGTTTTCCGAGCCCTTGTCAGCATGCCCAACGTCGTCATGTCGGCCATGCTCGAAATGGTGAGACGGAAGAGGAAACCCGCGCATAAGTTTGTCAAAGGAGGCCACTTCTGCATCTGGCCTCGCATCTTTTAGACCGTCCGATAACTCTGATTTGTCCCCTAAATCTTCAATCAATGGACGTCTTGCTCCGAAGTCAACGACCTTGATCTCCCTTCTCTTGGCACGACGAATGCCCTTCTTAGAAGAGACATTCTCAAACTTTCGCTTCTTCGCGGCCACACTAGGAACATGGGGTTGAGTGCTCGTAGGCTGGGTGAAATGAGCTTGCAGATCGGCAACGTGTACTGCATCTGTTGAGCTGTGATTTCCCGACGAATTTGGCTCTTGGAGTGGTACTTGTGCGGAAATTGGGCTCTCTTCTAGTTGAATGGACTGCATGTCTACATCAACGAGATCGGCTTCTAGTGGTGTTAGGATGAGGCTCAAGCCGGGCTGGTATGAGGAAGGTCCGGGTATTGGGGTAGGATTAGATGATGGTCCTAGCACGGACCGATCGTCTCGCTCGGTTGACGGGAATCGCACTCGTTTCCCCTCACGTCCCAGCTCCCCAGTCTCCAATACAGATTGGTGAACCCTGTCCTCATCCTGATCTTGACTGTGGTCTTGCGACTGCGAATTTGACGCCTTTGGATCAGCGCTTGCTCTACGAAGGCCTTGATTTGCACGCTGCTGTGGCTCATGATAAGTTCCATAGACAATTGAGGTTGAGGATGTTTCTTTCATTTCGGCGCTTGAGGTGTGATTTGATGTGCATGAAGGTACACTGATCGATGACGCAGACAGCCCCATCCTACGATCGACAAGTGGAGTTTCTTTGACCTGCACGACAGAATTCGCCCTTCTTATTAATCCAGGCGTGGGAATGTCATCCACGTCAATCATGGAGACTTCCAGGTTATCTTCTCCAAGACCTTGTGGCACAGACACTTCCATCTCCATGTCTTCATCGGAGTCCTCCTCCTCACGAGCAAGTGGAGGCGACGAGGGAGGATCTGCTGTGCCCTTGTCATTGGATGAATCTATATCGATCGACTCTTGTATGATCGTTGGTTGAACGCGCTTCGTCCATGCTGTGCTCGGAGGATTGAGGGGCTGTTCATCCTCATCAATGTGTAGACTTGAGTCCGGAGGTAGTTCGGACTTCTGCTTGAGACGCTTCGGTGATGGTGAAGGGGACCATGAAATGGCACTCGAAGTTGACGCATGCTCAATCTCGGCCTCATGTTCGGAGACGGGAGATTCATGTTGATCAATTTGCAGACCGAAATCGGGGTCAGATGCCTCCACCTCGACTTCCATGTTGGCAGCGACACTTTCGTCATGCCGTCTCCACAATTCTGTAAGGTCCTTGATGGGGATATTTGAGTCGGGAAACCTGTGCCCGGGCGGAGGTTTCTGCCACGCTGGTGCACGTTAGTCATATGCATGAAGAAGCAATTGTGTATAAAGCCTACTCTCTGGTTTGTCCAGAAGAGACTGCTGCTCTTTGGGGACTTTTGTAACTTCGTAACTAAAGATCCATCCTGTCATCCAATCTGATTCGGAAGCGGGTGTATCGAGTCCTTTGGGGGCCTTTGAACTGTGCTTCTCTGAAATTTGATGAGGCGGCTCTTGGGCCCCAGCAGTGTTGTCGGTCAATGCAGTTGAGGTGGGCATATGCAGTGATTGCCGATCATGCAGGCCCTCGGTAGACTGGCCTGCTCCGCTCTTGGGTATGCTGGCGGCTAGCCGAGGGTTGTTATTGGAGCTGAGTGGACGTTCAGTGGACGTCCTTGGCTTGGATCTATCGGTATTGTTGACCGGACGGCTGACAAGCTCGCTGTGAGAAGCAGTGGGGATGGGACTGCGGGGAACGCTGTGGGACTGCTTTCCCCCAAGAAGCCCCAGTAGCATTGCTCGCCGCGGATCAACATTTGAAGCAGAAGTCATGGCTTGGGCGTGTGACTTGCCAGGACCATTCTGAGCTGGCCGACTCCCGGAAGCACCGGCTGCCTGTGTGCCAAAGGGGATTTGTGTGTGGAGCGTACTGTCGCATTCATGATGCTCATCCCAAATGTCCACTGATTGTGACATTGTATCGGCCACGTCGGGTTGATCTTGACGGGAAAACGTGTGTCTGCTTGCCTCACCTCGTACGTTGTTGAGTAGTTGCAGGGCTACCCTCACACCCTCACTTGAGCGTATGGGCGTGGGTTCACCCAGGACTCCCTCTTTCTGGATGTCTTGCCAATAATCGGCGGCTTGGAGAACTCCCTCTATCTGTATGTTTTGCCAATAATCGGCGGCTTCGAGAATAAGAAGAAGGCGCTGGCGGGGTGGGCCGTATGGAGTGTGTCGAATGGTGTACTTGCGTATCGAGACGAGGCGGTTCCTGCCAATGGGCGTATTGTGGCTGGTTTTGCGGAGGTGTTGGCTGCATTTGGGGGAGAGGACGGCTTCGATGAGGCTACTGCCGTCCGAGATGGTGAGTGGGTTTACCTGTGCATGTGCGTGTCAGAGAATGGTGCAGGTGTGCAGTCCCCCAACATTTGAACTGCAGCTGGGACAGAATTGAACATTTGAAACTATTGCTCACCTTTACTATCTGCACGATGCCGGACTGTTCGGGGTCGACGTCGTTGGTGATGTCGAGGCAGCTGCCGTTGTCTTCAAAGAGGCCAATCCAGTGGGCGTCCGGATCTGGCTTGATGCCATTGAGCTTCTTCGTCAGCTGCTCGCGGTGCCAGTGGTGACCGAGGTGGAGTTGGGTTACGATGGTTTCTGCAAGCCAGGTGTGCGGCGGCGGTGATGGTGATGGTGATGGTGGTGGTGGTGGTGGTGGTGGTGAATATGTGGGCATGTCCCGGTCGTGGTCGGTTCGGGTTCCTTGGGACTTTGACTTTGGACGCGACCAGGGACGACGCGCCCAAAGCACCAACAAAACTGAACAGAACAGAGCAAATAATTATTATATAATTAATTACTCGGCGTTGGATAGGCACCAAACAAAGCACCAGAGAGCATTAGAGGCTCCAAGGGTTCGCTCGCTGTTGCTGTTGCTGTTGCTGTTGCTGTTGCTGTTCTTGTTGCTGTTCGAGCCTAGAGAGGTAAAAGTTTAAACCAATGACGGTGGTAATTAATTTAATAATAATCAGGTATTATTTGTACTGTATGTACTGTTGTACATAAGCTTCGACTTGTTCTTGGACGCGCTTTGCCAAGACTATGGTGGGGTTCCAAGTCGCGCTAGGGCTTACCAGAGCACGTGATGAGAGCCACTCGTCATAGGCCAGCATTCACGCCTGGCCTGTGCATGGCACCAGAGCCAACCTGCAAATGCAAACGCCGCCAGCACTCCCGAGGTCACGCCCGCTAGAAGCTCCTCCTCCCCCTCCTATATATCTAATATCCCATCCCGTCCTATCCCATCCCATCCTATCCCATCACGTCCCTTCACGTCCCACGCTGCCTGCTTGCCTTGCTCCACCACCTTGCTGTTCGTCGTCTCAACGCCGCTGCTTCCTGTCAACTGGTTACTGCATCGCCCTCAAATCGCCTCACTTCACAACCCGATGCCTGATGCTGCTCCACACTGACCGATGCAGCGTTGCTCTCGCACACACCTTCCACCTCACCACCACCTCCGCCATCTCCACCCTCGGGGTGCTCTAGCATCGCCATGGCTAGACACTCTCCAGATGCCCTCAATGACACCCTCCACCACATTCATACCACCGCCTCACGCTCCGAAGCCCTCACCACCTTTGGCGACCTCACCTCTCCTCCGCTCGCCTCTTCCACCACCGAGCCAAAAGGCATCGACCTCGTACAGGGCGGCTTGAGCGGCTTGTACAATCGCATAAAGGCGTCTGTCGGCGGAGTCAAGGATGCTGGAGTCGAGCCCACCGACGATGGTTTTTCACCTGGCGCGAGGATCAGGACCGCCTCCAAGGGGGGCGTCAACATCACAAAGAGTCCCGCCGGCACCACAGTCTCGTCGCCCGTTATTGTTTCCATGCCTGCATCGAGATTGCAATCCCCACTCGTGTCAAGCTTCCCCGATCAGTCACTGCCGCCCTCGCGAGGCTCCAATATATCTAGCTCTGCCGTCTCGAATAAACCTTCGCTGAACGGGTCCAAATCCTCCCTCGCAACCACGAGACCTAGGCCATCCTTGGGCACCGCCATGGAGCCTCTGAAGCCCTCGCTCGAGGAGGATATATACTCGCAGAGCCCCACAAGCACCAGTTCGGGTCCGGCCTCTAGAAGTAGAGAGTCTTCTCGCTATCCGCCTGCCCGGGAAGAGCCGTTTCGACCATCTGCTGGCGACATGCATCTCAGCGAAGAAGAGAGTGATACCGCTGAAGACGATTTGGTCATGGTTGACGGTGGAGGATTTGCAAATGACAATGCAAAGTTTGCCTTTCCCTTGGATCCATCACTCGAGGGTCTGTCGAGAGTTGCGTCACGAGCAGACAGTCAGTATAAGCCTGCTTCGTCCGCCCTGAAAAGTGTCACACGACAATCAGATGCAGACTCCGAGTCGACCCAGGTCCCCCATGTTGTGGCCAGCGCTCAAACTCCAGTACTTGCCCCAGCCCCCCAACGTCCGCCCATGGTACAGGTCGGGCCATCACATCTCCCAGGCTATCGCCCTTCGCGAAACTCTTCTTCCGATGGCGTAAGCTCCGTCGTTACGTCTACCACTGCACGCACTCCTATCAATCCGCCAATAGGCGAGTTCCAGCAGCAGAATCTTACAAGCCCCCCCTCACGGAATCTGCCAAACAACGCCTTTTCGCAGATGCGTAGAAAGGTACTCGACCGTGCTTTTTGGATGAGAGACGAAAACGCCAAAGACTGTTTCAATTGCGGAGACGCCTTTTACACATTTAGACGGAAACATCATTGCCGAACCTGTGGTCAAATCTTCGATGCAAAATGTACCTCCTTGGTAGCTGGCAAGGTCTTTGGGCAGACTGGGAACCTCCGAGTCTGCAAACCGTGCGAGGCCATCATCTATGGCAACGACGACGACTCGTCAGTGTACACAGATGAAGAAGACCAGGCGTCTCTATACGAGCAGGATGAAGGGGGCTTAGAGGCCGGACATTTCAACCCATCTGAGAGTGATCATACCAAGATTGGCACACCCACGATCAGCATTCCAATGTCGAGAAAGGTCGGTAGCGAGAAGAAGCGGCGATCCACCGTCATTGAAGTCGCTGCGCCCGCCTTGGCGCGGCCCAGTTCTTCTCGGTCACTTCGCTCCCTCAGTGGAAGGCCTCGCTCATCCAGTCACAAACGCCATCGATCCAACCACCAACATATGCGCAATGTCAGATACGAGGACCGGGCACCCTTTCATCAGTACGACGTGGACAGCTCCCGCAGTCGATCCACTCAAAATGCCTTCCATCATGACAATATCATCGATCCTGACCTTGCTCCTTTCATGTCAGACGAGGGTTCCAGCGAGGAAGAGCAAGCAAGTATCTTTGCTACACTCACAGGGGACTTGCACCCACATGCAACAAGTATAGAAGGGGAACGAAGTGGGTTTGGAGGCCTCCTATCCGCAATGAGGAAAGGCAAGTCCAGTAGGACTGGGGACCGAAGTGTGGTCAGTGGGCACGCCCGGGACACGGACAATGCTAGCATTACAAGCCGTCATGTCAATCGACATTCCCGCAGAAGAAACCTCAGTGTCAGCAGCATTCCTCACAGGCCGTCGCCCAAACGTTCCAAGAGTAACAGCCTTCTGCGGACTATTGGAGCCGGTCTAGGTGGTGGGACAGCCGTGCCACTGCCTACGACACCCCCACCTCAACCTCCCTCTGCACCTCCCAGTAGCAAGATTACTCGCAGCGCCTCTATGCAAGGCGGGGATGCTCCTTCAATGGAACTCAATCATGCGAGCTTGCAGCACGTACGCAAGTTGTTGAAGCAAATGCTGCAAGACGCTGGCATCACCGGCGTGTCGAGCTGGGAGAAGGCTCTCGTTCCGATTCTACTGAAATGCACCGATGATGTCAATCCGAACGTGCAAAGGCACGACGATATCGACATTCGAAATTACATCAAACTCAAAAAGATCCCCGGCGGTAGGGCCCGAGATACGTCTTATGTTTCTGGTGTTGTCTTCAGGAAGAACATCGCATTGAAGAGCATGCCACGCAGCATACCGAATCCCAGAATCATCATCGTCACTTTTGCCATCGAGTACGCACGCCATCAGACGCATTTCATGAGCTTGGAGCCCGTCATCGCCCAGGAGCGCGAATACCTCCGCAACCTCGTGAGTCGCATCGCAGCCTTGCAGCCAAACCTGCTTCTTGTAGAGCGCAATGTTTCTGGTCTTGCCCTGGAGTTCTTGGAGCAAGCTGGCATCGCTGTCGCGTACAACGTGAAGCCGTCTGTCTTGAATGCAGTCGCAAGATGTACACAGTCCCGCATGATCTCATCTGTGGACAAGCTTGCGATTGACCCGTCTCACCTGGGACGTTGCGCAAGTTTCGATGTCAAAACTTATGTTCACATCATTGAGAAGCAGTCCCTCAAACAAACGTACATTTATCTATCAGGTTGCCAACCAGATCTAGGATGCACCATTGTCCTTCGTGGCGCCGAGAACGAAAGTCTGAGACGTTTGAAACGCATCACTGAATTCATGTGCTATGTGGTGTACAATCTCAAACTAGAGACATGTCTGATGCGTGATGAATTCGTCTTGATTCCATCAGCCTCATCTGGGGGTACATTATCTTTAACACAGCCAAAGGAGGAACTTCCAAAGTCTGTGACTGGAGTTGTATCAGATGCTCCAGCTGATGTGGACGATGGTATGACAACTGCAACAGCATCCAGCGACCCGAACGAATTGAAAGGGCTACAGCATACTGTCGAGAACATACGTATCCCGGATGATGCCCCGGCGCCATCCTACTACAGTGAAATGGTGGACAACCACTACAACAAGATTCTTTCTGCTTCGCCATTTGTCAAGTTCATGCGACCCTATCTTCTCAATCAGGCTCGCGAGTACGAGCGAAAACTCGATTATCTCAAGAAGCTCTGCGATCAGTACAAGTCAGACGATGTAGAGGATGCCGAAGACTCGCAACAGAAGTTCGAATTGGTTCAGCCCGAGATGGTCCATACCATGGTAGAACAAGCGTCAAAGCAAGTCCGTGAATTTTTGCACGCGGTGCATGCTGCCGAGTACGACAAAGCGCTACACAACTACCAAACACAGAAACGACAGTGGGAAGCTTACCTTTCCGGAAACGTAAATCTCTTTGACCCATTCAACCATCAAAAGATTGCAGTCCTATACAGCGTTGTCAATTCTGTCACTTCCACTCCCTGCATTGGGCCTGATATCATCGCCTTGGGTTTCTACCATGAGCACGATTATGACGACGGTTTCACTCCCGACTGCACGCTAGGACAATATGTCGAGGATCTCTGCCATGGAGCTGGCGTTATTTGTGAAGTTGATGGTTGCAATCGTAGAATGATCGATCACCATCGTCAATATGTTCACGGCCCTGGACAAATGAGTGTCATTGTCCAGAAATTTCCATCCAAGATTCGGGGTCTGCAGAGCACAATTCTCATGTGGAGCTGTTGCAGGCTATGCGGGCAAGAAACCCAGGTAATTCCCATGTCGGATAATACTTGGAAGTACTCGTTTGCCAAGTACCTCGAGTTGACATTCTGGAGCAGCGAGTTGCATCCTCGAGCCGACTTTTGCCCGCACGACATCCACAAAGATCATGTCAGGTATTTTGGGCTCAACAATGTCGCCTTACGCATCCAATACGACGCTGTTCAACTTTATGAGGTCATCGTACCGCGACCGGTCATCACATGGAAGGTTGACAGCGATTTAAAGCTCAAGAACGAGCAGTTTTTGAGAATCGAAGAAAGGTTGGATCGATTCATGGCGTCTGTACGTTCTCGGATCAAGAGCATTCATGTAGAGAGTGTTATACCCGAAAAGGTTGAAACGTGCAGAGCAGAGGTGGAGAGGCTAATGAAGCGTGTCAACGAGGAAAACGACTGGTTGAGGGAAAAGCTTCAAGAGAAGTACATGAGCTCGCGATACTACGAAATCATTCCGCTCAACCGAGCCATCCGCGCGATACAGGAAAAAGCCATTGCGTGGGACGACACTTTCACGGATTTTGAGCAACAATTCTTCCCTTCTGAAAAGGATATCAGACGATTGGCGACCCTCCAACTTAAAAGGATTTTCCTCGAGCGCGACGAATCTACCAGTTCTTTGACATCGGTAGAAGAGGGCTCAGAGCCAGTAGTGGAGGAACCTTCGCTCAACGAGAAGGGAGAGCCCTTGTCAATGCCATCGACCATGTCTCCGGAGCAAGCGCATGATATGCTGACTTCGGTCGTCGAGGAGGATCAGTCAAATGGGACGAAACCAGCTGATAAGTACGTCGGTAACCCGTCCGAGCAGGCATCTGCCTCTACGTCCGCCAACCCATCACCCCGGGCTAGTCAAGAGCTGCCGCCTCTGAACAAACCAGTCGATATTCGGCACTTGGATCTTGCCATATCGTCCAGTCTACCGGATAATACGATATTCAATGATGATGAGTTAGTCAAGACGCCTACGATGACTTCAGAAGCTGCGAATTATGTTGATTCGGGTTCTCCTACTCCAACTGCGCCCAGGCTTGACCCAATCGACAAAAGTGTCGTCGAGGCTATTGGTAATATGCCCAGCTCTCCACCACCCACGCAGTCGCCAAGTGCTACACTTGAGTCCAAAATCCCACGGTTGGTAGACACTATCCGGCGCGACACCCCATCCAGGCCTGTCGCGATGGCGCGAACGCAGTCTCAGCCAGGTGGTATCGCAAAGCATCTAGTAGCTTCCTCCAATCCTCCAGCTACTTCTGGATCTTCAAATATAGGCGAGGCGCCTAAGCTGACTCTCAGTGAGTCAACAAAGGCTCTCGAACGCATGTCTGAGCGACTCGGCCTGGTCCCGTTCAAGCAGTCGAAATCAGCCTCAAAGATACCACGTTCTGTGCCGTTCCGAAACCCACGAGAAGTGACGATCAAGGTCTCCAAACTGACGGAACACTTCGAACAGATATCGCGAGAGTTTCAAAAGGAGCGCTTGCGGGAACGACGAAATGAGCGAAACCGACAAGCGCGTGCGTATCCACTCGCATCTTCGAAGCCCATTGTCGAAGTGTACAAGGACGTTCATGAAGCTGTTCAAGAGCACAATCCTTCTGATGAAGATTTGCAGCCGAACTCGCCAAATCGTGCCAGCTTAGACAATAGTACGCTTGGTTACAGCACTCTTACTGGAACAACGGGTGGCACAACGACAGCCTCGCAGTCTCCGGTGGATGAACGCCATATGCAAAAGCTGCCCTCACATGCTGAGGAGCACCATCACCACCACCACCACCACCATGAGGGTGAGGGCGAAGGAGAGGGTGACGATCAACATATAGATGCTAGTCATCCACCTTCTGATGTCGAAAATGAAGCAAGCGATGTCGAGATTTCACCCGAGGATCTTCCCTTACCCGATAGCATCCGTAGCTCTCAGCTACTCTCCATGACCGATTCCCAACTGGACAACTCTTTGGAATTTCCCAAGCATGAGAAAACTACGCTCATGAGGATGCTGACCAGCTTTTGGTCCGAACGCTCCGCCAGCGGCTGGACACCTCTCGACTATCCTTTCGCTCAGATCGAACACGTGTGGGAGGACTCGGATATCATCGTTCGCGAAGACGAACCGAGTTCCATCATTGCTCTTGCCTTGTCCAGTCCCGACTATTTGACCAAACTACAGAAATTCCGCGCGGACCCCACTGTATCTGAGAAGGGCGTTGGCGGGTTAGAAACCTCCGAAGCCTCTATCGAGCGTAATCTTCTGCATGAGGAAAACACCAACATCCGCTACGGCTTCACGAACCGGGGTGTCAAGGCACAGTGTAAGATCTTCTATGCGCAATCCTTCGATGCCCTTCGTCGGAAATGTGGCGTTGCCGACCGTTTTGTTGAATCCCTATCGCGCTGCTCGAAGTGGGACAACAAGGGTGGGAAGTCAAAGTCCATATTTCTGAAAACGCTCGACGACCGTTTCGTCCTCAAGAGCCTATCTCCCATCGAAGTTCAAGCCTTCTTCCGCTTTGCTCCCAACTACTTCGCCTTTACTCACCAAAACCTATTCAAGGGTCTACCCTCCGTTATTGCTAAAATGTTTGGTCTCTTTCAAGTCCAGATCAAGACGCCAACCGGTCGCGACTTTGACTGGTTTATGCTGGTCATGGAGAACTTGTTCTACGATCGTGAGCCGAACCGGAGGTACGATCTCAAGGGGTCGATGCGCAACCGCAAGATCGAGTCCACTGGCGAGCGCGATGAGGTTTTGCTTGACGAGAACCTGGTGGATATTATCTACTCCGAGACGCCGATCTTTGTTCGTGAGCATACAAAGAAACTGTTGAAAGCAAGTGTGTGGAATGATACGTTGTTTCTGAGTCAAAACAACGTTATGGACTACAGTTTAATGGCTGGTTTTGATGATACGAGGCATGAAATCATCGTTGGTATAATCGGTATGTTAAGAAATTCCCTCTGTTTACGGGTCTCGAGTAGGAGTGTTGAGACTAATCTTTTCCCAGATTGCATACGCACCTACACATGGGATAAGAAACTCGAGTCGTGGATCAAGGACCGTGGCAAGAACAAGCCCACCATCACTTCCCCCAAGGACTACCGCAACCGCTTCCGTATCGCCATGGAGAAGTATATCTTACAGGCGCCCAACTGCTGGCACCAGTTTTCGGGTCGCGTCGTTGGTGTCGGTGTTCCGACGAGGCGCCAGATTTCGCTCGAGAATAGGGCGGGTATGCATCAAGCCATGGAGGTGCAAGATGGCGAACAGGAGAGAGCTGCAGGGAGTCTAATCTAAACAAGCATTTGTTGACTTGGAGGAATAGGAGGAGGAGGAACGTGTGTACGTGCACGTGAACACTTTTGTTATAAGTTACTTGGCACTGAAAAAAGTTGGGTGGGTTGGCATTTGACAGCATAGCATAGGCGTTACTTGGTCGGATTTCTCGGCTTCATAATCGGAAAGCATGGTAGGGATTCCGGGAAGGGCTGTGTGGGGTGAAGATGCGCATGCGATATACCATTGGCTTCGGCTGTATTTGATCCTGTTTGCCATTGAGAATTACTAGATTCGTTCTTTTGCATAATGTTGCAATCCTTATCAAACATACTGAGGAAGTTTTAGTAAAGGTGGAAATGTGGAGTTGTTATGGGACTATTATTCAAGTACACAGATATCGCTGGTCTATTCACACCAAAAGGGACACCTTTCTCTATATCCCGCTTCTCTGTTGTCGCCAAGTATCCATCTCATCGTGCAAAGGTAAAAGAAGAAAAAAAAGTGTTGGGGAGTCGACAAGGAAAACGAACGTCCAATGCGGCAAAAAGGGTAAAAGATGCTATGATGACCCCCTCTCCAACATCCACCCACCACCACCTTCGTTGTTGCCATCGCTCATTAAAAATCATCACGACGTGTCAATCAAGCTCAGGATAAATCTCCTTGAAACCATAATCAGCATCTCGGTTCTGACTGTCCCTGTGTTCCGGAACTTGTTCGCTCTCATCGCTCAGTCGGAGAAGACGACTGAACACAAAAGGTGCGTTCGGCTCGGTCTCCTAGGCCGGCGTCGGCGTCGGCTTCTCCCTTTTCTTGTCCTTTTTATCATTGTGATGTTTGTCGTGCTTACTTTCTTTCTTTGCCGCGGCTTCGGCCATGAGTTGCTCGAAGGCCATGAAGTCGCCCTCTTCTTCGGGGTCGCGCTCCGCCTATCGTAGTTTTGTTAGCCAATGTAAAAAAGAAAGATTGTGAATTAAAAACCAACTTTTGAGAACATGTCTCCGATAATCATCAAAGCGTGTGCCCGCTCCACCCGCTTCTCGAGTTTCACCTGTTTGTCGTTGAGCACGTAGTCGCATACGTCTCTAAGTACGCTTTGAATTTCAAACTTGCTCCCTCGCCATGCAGCGGCGAGGATCTTGCCTGTGACGCGCTTCTCGTACTCGGCCTTTTTCTCGTCTGTCCAGTCTTCGCCACCCTTTTCTTCCATCTTGGCCATTTCTTCCATGGTCAGCTGTGCGTCGATGGCTGCGCTCATCGTGTTCCATGTCTCCTTGACCAGCGTGCCCTTATCCTTGACGCGCGAAAAGAAGCCAGAGATGCCAAGGAACTTCTGGGACTTGATAAATGAACCGGCTTTCATCTGGTAGGTGGCTCCAATGGCGTGCATGATTTCCAGCCCGAAACTCTCCATCTTTAGGTTCTCGATCTCGAGTTTTGTTTTCCCCTTGAATGCGCTTGTGACGTCCTCGCCTTTGTCTGTCTCGGTCCATATGGATATACGGTCGATGAGCTTCTTGGCCAGAGTTTCTACGCGCTCGTCTCGGATCTTCTTACGCTCCAGCTCGTACGCTGCTAGCTCTTCCCGCTGCTCCTTGCTTAGCCCGCCCTTTTTCTTCTGCTTCTCACGGAGCTCCCTCTCGGCGTCAGTCACGCCTTCGGCTTCCAAACGTGCGTCCTCGTCCGACTTATCCATGATCGCAGCACGAATGGGCCTGCCTGGCTGTGGTTGAGATGTACCCGATGCCGATGGAGAAGTATACGAAGGTGGAGAGGAAGGGGAAGGGGCTGCGGACGCTGGAGCGCGTGCAGCGGCGGCGGGTGTCTCGACATAGGGTGGAGGTGGGGGTGATGTGGAGGAAGAAGCGGGTGTTGCTTCAGCGGCAGTCTCGGCTTCTTTCGCCGCAGCAGCGACCGAGGGTTCTGTAGTTGTTGTGCCATCTTCGTGTTCTACCTTGCCTGGAGGCTTCGCCGCCGCCTCCTCCTCTTCCGCTTCCGCTTCACGCATCGAAATCTCCATGGTCTTGGTCAGGTCTTTCATGAGCGAGATCTCGCCAACCCTGCGTATACATTAGCCTCCATACAGCAGTAGTTCACCTTGGAATACCGTTTGCAGGACGAGCGTACCAGTCTAGGAAGGCGTCGCCACCAAAGATCATGGTGAAGAACTCGGCGGGGTCCTCTGTCCCAATGTCAGCATATCGCACACTCCATGACCCATAGTCGTGCAATCATACCAAACCCAGAGCCTGGGACGGCACTCTCCTTTCCAAACTTGTCATATTGTTTCCGCAGGCCCTCGTCACTGAGTACCTGGTATGCCTCTCCAATCTAGCATGCGTGAGCCCCGCTAATCTCCAAGTAATGTCTGCGAACGCTGGGAGAACAGTGTGCGCGCGGCCGACGTACCACTTGGAACTTCTCGTGTGCGGTTGCATCCCCGGGGTTCTTATCTGCGAGATCGTTAGCCAAAGGGTGGCCTTTAGGCGTCGTTTACTGGGTTTACCTGGGTGTAATTTGATGGCGAGTTTGCGGTATGCTTTCTTGATTTCGAGTTCAGTTGCAGTGGGCGGTACCTGCAAGGCATCGTAGTAAGTGGTATCTACAACCATGACTGGAGATGTGAAGATCGGGTGCGGCGACAAAACAAGTGAGAGAGAGAGAGAGAGAGAGAGAGACAAAGAGGTTGGGGTTTGGGTGTATGCGTGGTTACGAGGCAGCAGATTGCAGACGCTTTTCCTGTGGCGCCGGGCTGCCGAACAGCCACAAGCGACGTCACCCGCCCCCACCATGATATATCAGTCTGTATTCTCTCCTCTTCTACAGCCAACAAACGCAAATCAACCACCTATTTGCCCCCAAACTTACCTTTCTCGCCAGTATTTTGCTTGCGATTTAGTCTCGCGAGGGTTTTCGATTATGCAGCTGGCCGAAATGTTCTGAGCACGCCAACCAACAGAGACACAGACACAGAGACAGAGACAGAGACGCAGAATCTTGTCAGATTCCGTCCGCCATGGACAGAAATAGCATGATAAAATTGAGCATTGGGTAAACCTTGTTCCCATTCATAAGTATGTCAGATACCAAGGCACTATCTACCAAACACACCGTAATCACACGCTACCCCAAGATCAAGGTATTCCCGTCGTGGCTTGCTGAATCATAATGGAAGAAGAAAAAAAACCCTCCCCAAAATCGCCGCCCATGCAGACGCCATGCTAGAAACCAACCCGTTGGAAATGTGAACCGATAATGAATTCTCTTTTGAGGACCACCTAGGAACTAGCTTCCGAGGAAAGGTACGCCGTGTGAATAAACATCCTGTATAACCGTCTCGAGACTGCGTGACGCGGCACCACTTGGCGAATCCATATCTCCCCATGGTCGATCAAGCAGTGAACTTGGCCTTGGCGCGGGTGCTACCAGCGTGGGCCGAATCCGTGTGTCCGGAGAACTCAACCATTTCGTTGTCCTTGAGCTGCAGGGACTGCCTGAAACGCTTGCCGATCTTGTGCAACACCTCTCTACCCTGCTCGGCTGTCCGTCCCTTGGACGGGTCGGCCTTGCCCACGGTCCGTGTCCAGAGACCGATACGGTAGAAACCGCGTCTAACATTGACGACGACACCCATGACCTCGTTGTCCTCGTCATCCTCGAGGTTCTCTCCGATAGCAGCGAGCATGACATGGAGCCACAGCGCATCAATGTTGATCGCCTTCTTGTCCTTGAACTGAAACGCCCACTTGCCGCCATGCTTGTTCTGCGAGTCTTCCCATTCTGGTCGGACGCCCTTCTTGAAGAGATGGTAGTCGGATTTCAGCGCGAGGTCTGAGGTGGGTGTGATGTTGTTCTGGAATCCATGGTTAGCTGCGATGGGCGAGATGGGGGCAAATGTAGCCGTACGTAGATTCCCCAGAATTCCTCGACCGAATCGAAAGATATGACCTCCTTTAGTAACTCGGCCCAGTTGTCGCCCTGTTAGCGTTAGCATCGCTCCCATCCTGCACACAAACGACGAGGCTTACCTTTCCGCTCGGCGGCTTCGTGAACCACAAAGTCCAGTTATTCATGAGAGGGTGCTTCACGTTGAAGTTCTCCGGATCGTGGAACACGGTCTTGATCTCACCATCCTTGCTATCGCTAGTAGAGGACTCCTTCTTGGATTCGCTGCTCGAACCATCAGTCGGTGAGATGGGAATTGTGTCCAACGGGACAGGCTGTTGTGGGTTGGGTGCGGCTGCGACGTCGGCCATGGTGAGCGGTATGTGTTGGGTGGGTGAGAGAGAGAGAGAATGTATGTATGTGTGTGTGTGTGTGTGTGAAATGGGCGAGGTTGCGGGGAGGATAATAAGTCGGCGCGAGTGAGAGAAGTGGAGTGGTAGTGGACGGCGGGGTGATGGAGATCAGAGAGAAGAGGGTGGTTGGGTTCGCACCGGGCGAAGATGTAATTGATGGGCAGTCGCAACTAAATATCGATGCGGTATGCGGTATGCGGGTTGCAGTGGAAGGAGGACACGAGGGGTGGTGGATGAGTGGGTGAGTGGGTGATTCGCGAGGGCCGCTTGGAGCTGTCGTTCCGTTCCAGTGAGAGGCCGCGGACAGAAAATGCAGGCGTGTTGAAACAGCCTTGGCGTACTAACCCTGATCTGTCCTGCCTTTCACCATCATCTCACCAGACCATCAAACAGGCAAGCAATCAATCAATCACTCACTCACTTATTCACTCATTGTGTGCATGGAGAATCAAAGAGTACAGAGAATACAAAGAGCACAAAGAGTACAAAGAGTCCTCTAGCAATTTACGCAGTAACCAAAGTAAATTGTTACCTAAAGCTATACCATTTGTACCCTTGACAAATAATACATCTTTACAAATATATGTACATGTCCACACCGCCACTACAAGTCAGGCTCAGCAAGTGAGAGCACGACCGAAGCAGCCTCGTCGCCGAGCAAGGTGTTGTTTCAATATAAGCATATCTTCGGCACAACTACAGCCATTGATTGGCAGAATTGCAATTTGACATCCATGCTATAACATCACAAGCAACAAACAATTCACGCATGGGGAACGGGCCACCCATAAACTAGATATTAGTATTTCTTACATATGTTACCGGGGCTTAGATGAAAGAACCGCCCAGCATTAGGATTACATATAGACATGAAGAGACACGTACAAACTACCAGTCGTCCTTAGAGCTCAACGTGACCAGGAGCGTCCTCGACCAAGGAAGATACCGGCGCACCCGAGGCATTCGAGGAGCCGAGCAATTCTCCGAACTGCTGCTTGAATTCGGAAAACGCAATGTCGAAGCGAGCACCGGCCAACCACGCAATAAAGAGCTGAGTACATGTCAGTCGTCGCAGCTAACTCGGGGCATCAACAACCTACCATGGAACCTGTGATGATGGTAATAGTGAGAACTACGGCCAGGATCATATAGTACGTATCCCATCTGGCTTCGTGAGCTGCCGCAGCCTCCTTGGCCGCCTGCTCTGCACTGACTGGGGACTTGGCGGCATCGATGGGAGGCTTCTGTGAGGGGAAGATGGACTCGATGAATTGCTCCACCTACGCAGTTGGTTAGTACGTCTAAAATCAACAAATCGACCGCGAACAAACCTTTCCACACTGCATACTTATCTTCAGGAAGTTTGGGTCATGCGGGTTGTTCCGTTGGTGTATCTTGCGAAGATACTTCCTAAACACGTCGCACACTAACCGGAGATTTTGTGAAGACTGTATCATTAGTTCGCAAGCCTCACCCTTGGTGATCTTGACGTTCTTCTGGAAGATATCGTAGTTTTGGAAGCAACGTTCGAGTGTAGCAATGGCCATTGATTGTGGAATGGCACAAAAGTTGAACACGCTCTGCTCCTTGAGACCAGCCAGATAGTAGAGACAATCGTCGGCACGCGTCAAAGCGATGAGGATCATTTCGGAACTGACATTCAATGCGAGCTCCTTGTTCTCGGGCTTGAACAGGTCCTCGAAGTTGGTGACGTACTTCGACCACACCTCTTTGGGATAGAAGCGCCGCTTGTCGACAAAGTCCTCCTTGATGTCGCGGATGATGTTGACATGTTGCAAAAACTGGCCCATGGACTCCATAAGCTCCGGGCGCTTGAGCAACGCCGCATTTGCAAGACCACCTTCAACGAAAAGCCGAGTCAGACCCTCACCGACAAGACCCGCCACGTAATGGCAGTAGAGTTCGTAGTCCTCAACGCTATTCACTCCGTTCTTGTTGTGCTCGGCATTGTTGGCATAATCCGCCATGCCGTTACCCATCTTCTTGGTGATGTCCTTGATGATGACCTGATATGCTGGCTTGATCTTCTTGAACTCCTCTATCACGACATTGAACTCAACTAAGAGCTGCCGATCTTTCTCGTTGGGTCCATTTTCGGTAAAAGTCCAACCATCCTTGTCCATGATGTCGTCAAAACTTCTCAAAATGGGCTCCTTCTTCTCGAGGGGTATTGTCATATCATCTTCCACCGTGTCAAGTCCTCGTAGAATGAGGTAGAAAAGGGCGACGGGGACCAGCAGCTCGGGATGCAGCTCCAAGATGACGGCGCTGAAGCTACGACTCGTCAATGTGAGGAAGTGGAAACATCGCTTCAGACTCTCGCATTCTTTGGATTCATCTCGCTCGTGTACGGGGTTATGCCAGACCTTCCTATGCAGCGCATTAGTCGTGTCTAGAAGATATTGGAGGCGAGGTAGGACGCACGCCATTGTCTCCTCGAGCCTATAAGACATACCATTGAATGATTGATCGCAGCTGTCGAGGGTGGGCGGTCAAGTACAACAGATCCTTTGCGCTGACCATGGCTGCGAAATTTTCGAGACGCTGGAGAGGCAGGGGTGGTGCAGAAGCGGGATTACATGCAGTGAGGTGGGAGTGTCGGTCTCACTCGATACAGCTTTGACGATTGAGAACGGGGGTGGGTGGGTGGGTGATGAAGTAACAGATGGGGAATGAAAGGGCAGATGTAAAGGAGTGGTGGTGATGGTGTGATGGTGTGATGGTGGTGGTGGTGGTGGTGTGCTGGTGTTTGTGCAAATATTATGGACTTTGAGCGGTCCTGCACTCTCTCCACACTTCGAGTGGATGCTGGGTGGCCCGAGCGCATCCCAATTTCCGGACTTCTTCCGCCGTCCCGAATTGCCATCTAGCCGTGCACACCAAACATGTCAACACTACAACACCACAACACTACAATACTACAATACTACAATACTACGATACTACGATACTACGATACTACAATACTACAATACTACGATACTACAATACTACAATACTACAATACTACAATACTACAATACTACAATACTACAATACTACAATACTACAATACTACAATGCTACAATACTACAATACTACAATACTACAATACTACAATGCTACAATGCTACAATGCTACAATACTAAAACAACAAACAAGACGGTGAGTGGTACCTTTGTAACATCGCCGAGAAGATGATGCCGCCGGAAAACGAACGCCTTGAGAATATCACCGAGGACGTCCATGTCCAACGTAGCTCGAACTCGACCTACATACTGGCGGATCAATGTGTCGAAAGTATAATACAGTAAACATATACGTAAACACGACTCTGCATTGCCCCACGGATCTCAACATCTTTAGCAAACTTCTTACGTATTGTGTAGGGTCTGTTTGGTTCCAAGTACATGCAGAGAAACAAAGGAGTTTGTATGTATATCACTTAAACAGGCTAGACGTAGGGATTGTAAGCACTAGTAGAGGTACAAGATTGCCTTATTTCACAGGAAACTTGGAACCTCTATTATATAGGCACCTACTTGTACATACTTGTACATATGCCTCCATATCTCATCCCGAACAAAACACGCGGCCTCTTTCCAACTCGTTTTCGAATCTGGGACATACACCGTAGGCATCTATCATTCCCCACATCTCTATTTTATCCCAAATCAAACAGACCGGTGGCGATGACTAGAGCATAGAACTCGATCTTTTCGACCTCGCCTATTCTAGATGTCACTGAAACTGTTCGGTTGGTGTGATCAAGTTCCATGGCTGTTCCGGTGATGAAGCTGAAACTCTCGGGAGAGTACCGAACAAATTGTTGTTTGATGTCAACGAAGAGTTTCTCTTGTGCAAACATATCGTTAGAGATTAGTGAGCGAGGGCACGCAGGTCGACATAAGGCTTGCGACGAGGCACTGGCGAGTATGACTTGGTAGGACTCATTCGATGGCAGTTTCGGGATGACATGTTTGAGGATGTAGTGCGCTGATGACATCCCGGCGTAAGAGCCTCCGAGGATCACGATCTTTTTGTTCGGTGGAGTTGTGGTTGCCATTGGAAATGCTGATGAATCGTGTAATTGTCAAGTAACGAACAGGCGAGGAAGATTCGACGCAATCTCCAAGGTCGACCAATGATCTCCGTAGATCGCTTGATTGCCGAATTATATCTCGAACCTTGAGTGGACAACTGACAATGAAGTCTAGTCTTTAATTACATACTATGGAGGTAGATTTGAGCTGGAAAGTGACGTTCATATAATCGAGTTGAAAGAGTATTTGATTAGTGACTATCTAATACTATGTAACAAAGGAGATTATATACCGCTCCATTAGAGCAGAAGAACGTCTATCCGAAGATCCAAAGGATTACAAATCATCAGGTAAGCTTTAGATAATTAGCCGACTTTGGTAATCTATTGAGCTTGCCTGAGGCGACGCGAAGATCGTATAGATCAGGTGAACACTGTACGCGACACATACGTACCGCACCTGGCCATATGTCTTGGGATACAAGCTCCTGCGTAGAACCTGCCCTGGCGGATGCAGCAGGGCAACGCATAGCGTATTCATATTTGAGATTGAATTCTTTCGGCTTGCTACTACATCTACGCCATGTCTCACCGTACACAAAAGCGTGGGGTACATGAATTGAAAAAGACAGCTGCCAGACAAGCAACAGATACGGAATAGAGTAATGTGGAATACGCACAGATTTTCAGCAGTGTTCTTGCATACATATGAAACGACACCCTAAACTCCACGTCATTCGGCGGCGGACGCAAACAAAAGTTAGATCTGGAAGTAGTCGATATCATCGGCAATTCGTTAGTAGGGACTAAATATCCCTCGTGTTTAGCATGAAGAAATAATCACATGTCTACAAAGATGTCGTACAACATTCAACTTGGGGCAGTAATTGATTGAAATAATAAGATTATTTTGTTGTTTTGGTCTGGGGCCTAACTATATGTAGCCAGTCACGTGCTAGTGCAGTAAACCACCCAGCCTAATTTCTTACGACACCTGGACTTTGCAAAACTCGACTCAGCACCATCGTACCACGATCGCAGCCACGACTTGCTCCGCTCGATATGTTCAAAAGCTCACCATACATAAGCGTTCAGCTCACCACACATAAGCGTTCAGCTCATCTGAGGATCTGTCCAACCCATGCAACCCAGTTTGAAGCGAACACCTCAAGCACTCTCTCCTTACTTCTTACTTCTCCTGTGTTTAGGAGAAAAGCGTTCCCAGATGCCAACCTCGACACTAGGAACCCAAGTGGGGGATGAACCAAAAAAAGCCTAGAGAAATGCCAAACAAACCGCTCTGAAACAATACTATACAAGAAACAAAAAGATCCAGGTCCATCGAAATGTCCATCAAGCATCCCAGTCATGAGTTTTAGATACACAAAAGAAACCCCCGACCCCATTCTAGATAGCTAGTAGTACATTTTCTTCTTCTGGCCGATAAATCCGTCCTTGAAGCCATCCTTCTGCATGTCCTTAATCTCGCCCTCGACGTGCTTCCTCTCGGTGCTCCCCACACCGCCTGCTAGCTTGCTAGCTTGCATCGTGCTCGATTCTACGACTGGATTCCCCTGCTTAAGCACCTGACCATCCTGGGCGCATCGCATAGACCCGACGCCGTTGGGGAAACCAGTAGGCAGACCGGTTCCAAGGCCAGGAAAACGGATGGTCATCAAGGACTGGTTGCAATTTTGGGCTTTGTACAGGACGCAGTAGCCTCCGGGATCCGGGCCAACGGACTCAGGGGCGTTGAAACCGGTGCCTACGATACGGCAGTCGGTGTTGGGCGCTTGCCACGCGCAATCGCCTTGGAAATTTTGGTCTGTGCAGACGTAGACAGCGCCAGGAAGACCGCGCTTCTGGAGGAGTGTGGAAGTTGGAGCCGCGGCTCCAGTGGAGGCCAGGAGGGTGAGTGGAAGGAGAAGAGTGCTGGCTGTGAAATGCATCTTGGATTTTAAAGATTAAGTAAGGTTAATATATATAACTAGATGGAAATATCCAAATCCCGGGGTTCTTAGTGGCTGGACTTGAGCAACGGAAGCTGATGGATCGTCTTGGTTTCCGTGTCGATGGTGTCGTTTATGTAGTAGATCTAGAAACTGCAGAAGGATGGGTTCTATCTTTACAAGCGTTAGGCGTAGGCGTTGAATGACTTGTTCGGATAGCGCGCATGATCTGGGAGTTGGGAGTTGGGAGTTGGGAGTTGACCGTGACAAAGGAACAAATGGTCGCATCTATCATACCTCTCGAAGACAGAATTGCCTCTTCGGCCCGCGAAAACAAACGCCTTTCCCGACGGCAACGGCAATTTTATTCCTTGTTGTTCAGCGCGGGTAAGCATCTGCCAGAGATGATATTACTTGTCGCACAGCCCCATTGCAAAGACTGCGCAGCAAAGCCTCAGGAACGCGCGCAAGCCATTGGGTGCTCGGGGACAATATAGGCGGGTGTGACGGGAGCCAAGTGCGACTGGGCCAGCCCAGAAGGAGAGAAGGAGAGAGAGGAGGAGGAGGAGGAGGGAGGGAGGGAGGGAGGGAGGAGGAGCAGGAGGAGACGGGAACGTCGTGAAGAACACAATGCAGACCAAGGTTGGAGTGGTGGGGGCTCCTTTGTTAGACATGGGCACGACAGTGTGCAGCGGGGATCATATCACGTCGTGTGCGTGAAACACGCTTCCGATTCAAGATGCGACTCAATAGGTCGCGCACACAGTGGGCAACCCACGTCTTCAACATAAAACAGTCCGAGGGTCCGGCGCCGAGTACTTGGTTGGCTGTATGCGATTGTCTTAGGGCGTTGTACTCGTCCTCCGTGTACAGGTATTCCTAATTACTTTATCATTTGTTGCAACAAATTTGGTAGTATCATCATGTATCCGAACATTGTCGACAAGGTGGTGGTGGTATAAGTACATAGATGACGAGTACATTAAAGTAGGACAAGGGTATATAAGCTTGATAGTGCCAAAGAGGTGTTGAAGAAGAAGAAGAAGAAGAAGAAGAAGAAGAAGATGATGATGATGATGATGATGATGACGATGATGACGATGATGAAGAAGAAGATGAAGAAGAAAAAGAGGAAAGATGAAGATGAAGAGCAAGAGGAAGAAGATGCAATCCGTCGCAGCATCAAACGTTTGTGCGGTTTTAGCCTAGTCGAATTGAGGAAATGAGGGCTTTGTGGTCGGGAAAGTTAAGCTTTGCTTGGCAGAAGGTCAGCTTTTCGTGCCTTTTCCTTTTCTCACATGACATTGCGAACCAGGTATGCACGTGACTTGTAGCAGAAGAACTCACTACTTCATGTACAAAGGTATCTACCTACCTTTGTACAATGGTTGGATTATCCTAGATCAAGGCAAGTAAAAAAGGGAAGACAATTGCCAAACACTCCAGGATTCTTGTCAAATCCCGTCAATTCATGTGAGAGTGAGAGTGAGAGTGAGAGTGAGAGTGAGAGTGAGAGTGAGAGTGAGAGTGAGAGTGAGAGTGAGAATGAGGATGGTGAGTGGCCCGTGCGCCGAGTGGCTGCTGCGTCATCCGAGTCTTGCGTCCCAACATTTGCATGTTTTTTCATCATGGTTTTTTTGTCGGCCAGATTCTCTCTTCATCCTTCAACCACACAATACGATGCCCTCATGTTCATAGCCCAGACACGTCTGTACAGTCGCCGTTGCCTCTTCCCCTCAACTACTCGTGCTCAGTATCGCTCATTCACAATGGACCAGCGGGACTATGGAGTGCGTTCACAGTAACACCAACCCTTGAACTCATCTGACTCTTTAGCAGGCCGCTATTGCAGCCCTCAACACGCTCCAGTCCAATTTCTCCATCGTGGACGCGATACGCAAGTCTGGCAAAGGCATGAACAAGCAGGCCATACCCGAAATGCTCGAGTGGATACGGAAGATTGGGTATGAGGTGCATTCTTTCTGGGGTAGGTGCCATTCAAGAGAACAACCCTAACGCCTGGCCATAGCCCTCCGACTTCAATCGGCTGAATCCCATACACATTTCTGGCACCAAAGGCAAAGGATCCACGAGCGCTTTCATCTCCTCCATACTCGCACAATACCTCCCATCATCCGGCAAGCCCACCAAAATTGGCCTCTACACCTCGCCCCACCTACGATTTGTTCGCGAGCGCATTCAGATCGACAACGAGCCAATTTCCGAGTCCCAATTTACACAATACTTCTTTGAGGTATGGGATAAACTGGAGGCCGCGGCAAAGGCAGAAAATATCTCTGCGGAGACGGCCACCAAGCCAGTGTACTTTCGGTACCTGACACTGATGGCGCTACATGCATACCTCAAGGAAGGAGTGGATACAACCGTGATAGAATGCGGAATCGGCGGGGAATACGACAGCACCAATATCTTCCCAAAGCCAACCGTCACAGCGGTGACTAGCCTGGGCATCGACCACACCGCCATGCTAGGGTCTACATTGAGCGAGATCGCGTGGAACAAGGCTGGGATATTCAAATCCGGCGTCGTAGCATTCACAGCACCGCAGAAGGACGAGGCTATGATCGTGCTAAAGCAGCGGGCAACTGAAAAGGGTGCACTTTTACGCGTCGTGGATTTGCACCCCGCTCTCGTCAAAAACGAGGTCAAGCTGGGGCTGCCCGCTTCGTTTCAAAAGATCAATGCTTCAGTAGCTATCGCTGCCGCTGCAGCGCACCTTCGAGCGCTCGGATATGACTCCATCCCCGATCCTTTGTCAACGCAACATATTGCCCTACCCCCGGAATTCATCAGAGGTCTTCAACAAGTGCATTGGCCTGGCCGATGTGAGATCCGGAGAGAGAAAAATGTGGCCTGGCATATTGATGGCGGTCACACTATAGATAGCATCGAGGTAGCCGGGCGTTGGTTCACCGAACAGATTACATCTGCTACGCCTTTGTCGTCTTCGGGTACAAAGAAAGCTCCGCGCATACTCATCTTCAACCAACAAACGCGCGACGCTAATGCGTTAGCCAAGGCTTTATACTCGGCGCTACAGGCAGGTGTCACACCCGGCGCCGGTTCACCATTCTCTCATGTCATCTTCACGACGAATCAGACATTTGATGTAGGCTACAAGCCGGACCTTGTCTCGATCAATACGAACCAGAAAGATGTCGATACATTGGCTGTCCAGAAAGCTCTTGCGGAAACTTGGTCGGAGATCGATCCCACTGCGTCTGTCAATGTTTTGAAGACAATCGAGGAAGCCATTACCACTGCCCGTACAGTGTCAAGAGACTGGTCGCAAGAAATTGGAAATGGCGAGGCGGAAGTCATGGTACTTATTACTGGGAGCTTGCATCTGGTTGGTGGAGCCCTGGAGGTTATTGAGACCGGGACTGGAAATTGATAATTGCGATAACGGTTGTGATACCCCCCCCCCTTTTTGACGGATGGACAATGTTCAAAATATAGCGCTTCACCATGCACCTTACCGCACCTTGCCAAATGACCGCACATGAGGAATCTCTTCAAGTATCAGCTAATGGTGTCTAGCAGTGGAAATGCTTCTATCGAGAATAGAGAAGATTCCGGTTGAGTTTCTCACGATGTTGCCACCATGTTCAAGAGAATCCTACCACGGCAGAGAAACAGCCGGGATAGAAAGCCAATAAACGTATGACATACTAATCCATCTAGAACCAAGATCGCAAGACTCCTTTTCTTTAGCGAGGGTGTTTCCTCCACGAATTGTTACCAGAACCTGCTGTGTTCGATACAAGATAACAATAACGAAGCTCGCCTGGTCTTTGCCAAGCCTGGTCACTATTGCGCCAGTCGGACTGGGAGCCTTCGTACTGGAAGTCATTCACCACTTCCGTCTCAAATCTCGGTCGTGCAACAATCGACTCCCGATCATGACTAGTCCACCCACAACCAACGCGCAGCCCTATGTCTCGTTAGCTCAAACGTAAAACAACTCACTTGATTCACTTACTGCATAAGCAATCAAGCCCTGATACCCCTCCCTATCACCACCCCTGATCAGCGCACCTCCTATAGGCGTCCCCACCAAACTGGAGACCGCAACAATACTATAAAATGCGCCCATTCTGGCGCCCATTCTCTCCTCTGGACATATCTGGCTCACGCATGCCGGCAGCAATGCGACGAAGAAGCCGGAGCACAAGCCGTAGAGGCAGGCGAACAGAATGATACAAGGGAGAGTCGGAGACGTGAGCCAGAGAGTCAAGCAAAGAAGTCCTGATATGAGGGTCGAGGGGTAGAGCGCGTTGAGACGACCGAGACGATCGCCTAATAGACCTCCAAATATCATGCCGACTATGGATGTACCATTTACGAGAGGAAGAAAGAAGCCGTGCATGCGAGTGTCGGGGTAGGCCTTTCGGCTGTAGCCCTCTGAATTAGGGAGGATGCTCAATCAGTGGAGGCTCGACCAGGGAAGATACGGCAAGGAGTGGACGAACCGATGTAGTAGTAAGGAACCCATAGCCCGAGTTGTGCAAAACAGGCCCCGGCTGAGAGGATGCTGTATCGTAAATCGAGAAAGCCTCTGAAGTCGAGCAACGAAGTCCATCTCGTCGCTCTTCCTCTCCCTGGCCGTTTGCTGGTCGAGATACACAACGCAATAGCGTAGCACACCCTATATCCAATGAGCATACATCTCGTTCCTCTCCCGCCCTTCATCCATCCACTCACAGTATCTTCCCCGCCGCAATCCTCAACATCCATTCAAATCCCACCATCGGCAACAGCTTCTGGAACATAATCGGGAACGAGACTCCCCCAACAGCCGATCCTGCAGACACCAGACCCATGGCCAGTGCGAGTCGTCTCTTGAAGTGCTGACCCGCGACTGTGAGGGCCGGTTGAACGCCAAATGCCATGGTGAAGCCCATGAGCAGGCCCTGCGAGAGGAAAACTTGCCAGGCTTCGCCTCTTCTCGAGAAGGAGAGGGCGAGAAGGGCACCAGAGGAGCCGATCCCGGAGCCAATGTATAGATACTATAATAGCAAACTTTAGTCGAATCAATCCCACATTGGTGCGATCAGAGATTGAGGCTAGCATACCGTTGTACCGTAAGAGTCTGCCAGAGCACCTGAAACGGAGGCCAGAAGGTTCATCAACATTATCTGCAGCGTGCCGATGAATGCGATGGTCGATGGGGGTGTCGATGCGAGAAAGTCTGTTTGGTAGTAGGCTTGGAAGAAGCCGAAGCTGTTGATGATGCCAAAGGACGAATAGTATACAAGAACCGATCCAAGGACAGTGAGCCACGCTGCGCGACCACCTTCTTTCTCAGATTCGGCGCATTGCGATTCCACGAGGATGCATATCGAAGAATCTGTCTCGAAAGCTTCCTTGGTATAAGTGGATGCTATATTGGACGCTTGCTTGGTTGTACAGACAGACAAGTTTGCCCTGCCGTTGAACGCCGATTGGGAGATCCAAGGCAACCGAGGGATCTGAGGGAGAGGTTTCTCGTCCATGGCGAATACGATACTGTCTTTGGAGCCGAACAGTAGGAGCTCGAGGATCGCGTAACCAAGGGAAGAGGGAAGGGTGATGTCCTCATATATGTAATTGGAAGGGAGACCTTGACGCTATCACCTACGGCTCGAGATACGAGATATGACGGCCCCTTCCAATCGAATGATGAGATCAAAGTCGAATGATGACTCTTAATGTAACTCTACCAAACGCAGGTCCTGGCCATGACGCAGATATACCTTTCCATCCCCTCGCATCCTATAGAAGTTCCAACGAGCATGCCGAATGTACAACATATCCCCCAGTCCACCCACAAAGAGACATCAGTCTTCATCCCGTCAATCCGACTCAGTCTGCCAATCTGGAATTTCCTGCCTAGTCATGTTATGTTGTCATATGCCAACTCGCATCCCACAGCACATACAAACGAGCGGGATGAGCGCCGCCCTGCATTCCTCTTTGCCGTGGTTCCGGTCCAAAGATGGTTCGTGCAACGACGGTCTTTTCGAGACAGCTATTTGTGTAGTCGAAATATTGTTGACCATACACCTAGAGTAGACGAGAAGCCACGTATGACAGTGTTGTAGATAATCTAGCTGGTGGGGTTGTACGACCGCTGCGGGAGAGGGCGCGTGTGAAGTCACCAATGCCGTATAAATATTCGGTATTGTGATAGTACTAGTTGCGGGTTTAACAAGGGGACGGGTGTATCGTGTCAACGGGATCCTCCCGATAAAATGTGGGGGTTTGGGACTTTGGTAACAGTGGAAATTGGTCGATATGTAGCCGCCTATTTGACACTATCTCAGCGCATGCTGCTTGTGGAAATCATAGGCTGGCTAAACATAATTATATATTTTCCCGAGTTGGTAGTTGGACGTCTCATCAGATGTTGGGGATCGATGGCCGATGGCGGTTTGTGTGAGAGGGCAAACTCTAGCCCACGTGGGTGTGCGCTGTTCCCCTAAATGAACCGTGGTAGATGAAGATGCGTCATAGACGACCTTGTTGAAAGTTCATTGTATCCCCGGGTCGAAATGTGAACAATTCGATCACGCTCCACTCCCATTATTTGGACAGCATCACTCTGACCTCGGAACCTTCGCCCGTGAAGATCTTAAACAACGACATGGAATCTCGTGTATTTATAAACATCGATGATTTCCTTGTAACATACGCAAACCGACTTTTACCCTTAACTGGAACTTCTTCGTCAAATTGTCGCTGACGGTGGGAGGCATTATATTCAGATATAGTCACTCATATTTAGATGTCGGGTCTTGTTTGGTCTTCATTAGTTGTATGATATCTACAAAGGGGACTTAGTATCAGCTCTTTTCATTAAAATAATTGTCTTGGGGCTTGACTGAGCCTCCCGCTACACTGGTGGTGGAGGACAAGTTACCAACAATGGTAGTCGATCCAATATTTATTACGCCATTTGTATACGGAGAGCCCATAAGAATTCATAACTGCCTGTTGTCTTGGTCAGAGGTCGTGAACGTGTCGTCAGAAGGGTGTGCGAAGAAATTGGGTAGGCGAAGACAAGTGTTTGGGGAAACGCGTGAGCTCATTTTGCGCCATGTTTAGGTCAGCCAACCGATATAATGAAGCCTATGTCTGTTGTGACTTGGGAGATCAGCCATTTGGCCTTCCGCTCAGTTTTGGAGGTGCTGGGCTAAGAAGAATGCTAGCTATTCAATCTATGTTGGTCTCAAATGCATCCTGAGAAAATCTCCGATGGACCGTACCCATCGTCTGTCTCATTCAAGAGTGCTCTGGCTAGCTCCCATAGGTTCACCGAATTCTATATAGAAAATCCCTCAAGTGTCCCTTCGCTAGTTCTTTTTCCGGCTGTTAGAAATTCACTATTTACCATTTTGAAGCTGATTACGACAAGTGGAGCCTCTGTTCGTTCCGCTGGTAGTAGTCCCGCGAAATCCTCTCGCCCTTGCTGTAAGGCTGTGGGAATAGATTTTCTCGGTTGCCAATCAACAACAAAGGAATGAAGGGTCCGACATGTTGCTGCTCGCAACTGCCGCCGGATGGACAGATAGATAGTTAGAAGGTCTTGAGATAGTCCTGAACGTCCCTGAGATTTAAGAGAACTTCTTGCGCTCTGTGTATGGAAGAGTACTCACTATGAACAAGCCGATTGACTTATGCCAATCCCATCTGTGGTATTTAGATCTGTTCTCATCGGGATACGTATACACAGGCTTCGCGTGGAATCCAAATCCAGACTGAGAGTTCATTCAAGAGTTACATGGCTTCAGATTTAATGTGACCGCGCTCTTGTTCATGGTATTGGTGACACAACTGTATGGCATATCGTCGTAGATATAAATTCCGTTTCGCGTCTCCAGAGCATGATATAGTTAGCGAGATGCCACTGTGAACTGGGTTGATAACAACTACCACCAGGTGGGCCGGGGAAGTACAAAAACGGATCTGAGGGTGGTGAGCGGTAAGGTTGTGCGTGTGTGTGGCAAAGGATCCGAGTTCGGCTTCCGAAGGGCTTTCTTGGTTTGCTCCCGGCTATTTTCGCCGTTCTGAAGGTCGCGCTTGCCACCCATTCTTTAGGTGGAGTGAATGATGTCGATAAATCGAAGTGTATAGGTTTTATTAATTGATCGATTAACGGTACTCAAGTGCATGTGGTAGAGGATGTAGAAGAGGTGTCTTATTCGTACAATGTAGGCGAGCGGAACAGTCGGGCATTCAGCTATCTTTCGCTCCAAGTTGACCTCTGCGAAGAATGTCGCACACTGCTGCTGAAGCAATGCCGTCAATGATGGGCGGGTATGTTACAGAAGAGGAACTGAAGCGTGAGAAAGGCTGCCAGTAAGTGGAAGTAAAGAAAATACTTTCAAGTGAACTGGTAACATGGCTCCAGACGCCATTACCTGTCGTAAGGCTCTGGAGATAGAGAGGATCGAGATTCGGAACACCTCGCGGAAATCACCATGTAGAGCGAGGCTTGCAGCACGACTTCAATGCCAAGTGCGGCAGCTTGTGAGGTGCAAAAGGGCCTTATTTGAGCAATGCCAGGCGAAGAATGATCCATCTATTGTAAATCGCGGCATATCTTGATAATGTCAGTCTGTAGACATTCTGATGAGAATGTTGAGTACGTTTTCTTTGTGACCCTCTCGAACATGCCCACTAGCTGATGGAACGTGACTTGTTATCAATAAGAACGTGAGCGATAATAAGTACCGCAAACGACTTTCACCACCGCCAAAAGGGGCGCGCCCCACTGGCCCCACATAATCCAAGTGGTTTTCCCACTTCCTGGACGTCTATGGCAAAGTGATGATTGTAACTTTTGCATTCCAAGTAGCCCAGTACTCCCGATTTCAAGAGTCTGGAGTATGCCCTAACATTCATGGTACCTGGCCGTGAAGCCACACCAGCTTAATTGCAACGTGTCGGCTCTCACCGACGAGAGGTATATGAGCTCAATTGGTAATGAGATTGTTGGTATTACTAGCCAGTGGTTGCAGATCGTTGTCTTGTTAGAACACTTGG
Organism: Pleomassaria siparia CBS 279.74; assembly: GCA_010093715.1. Lineage (NCBI taxonomy): Eukaryota > Fungi > Ascomycota > Dothideomycetes > Pleosporales > Pleomassariaceae > Pleomassaria > Pleomassaria siparia. The sequence goes on from MU005780.1 coordinate 337,430, forward strand.
GTGCTTTGCTGTTTGAAAGACGCATGTTCGTTTGGATGTCGTCGACGTTGTTTACGCCAAGTCAGGTGTAGATACTAAGCCATTTTGTTAAATGCTCCTCATAAAAGATTTTGCAAGCCCTAAAAAGACTTTACATGTATTGTGGAAACGAGACAAAGCTCTCAATACTGCAGGTGAGTAGTGTCAGAAGTAGCGTTCCGCGAATCGACAGGTTTCATACTTGTGGTTTTGGGAAGCTGTGTACCTAGGCAGCGTGCATCACCCTGAATTGCACAAGGGGCAATCGGGCATAGTGGCTTCTGAACTCCTGTTGCCCGTGCTTATATTGTTTCGAGTTTGCCATCCAATGATTGGTCTTGAACGTAGAGTCAAATGACCGTCATGTGCAGTTTAGCTGGCATTGTACATATATAGTAATTGGGACCAATGCACTACCTAGATTCCTAGTTTATCTTCTGCCGGCATGCGGCTGAGGTGTTGGTACTGTGGAGCCGACATGATGTATTGGCTGCCGGCATTGAACTGAGTGACCAATATCAAGAAGCTTGTTCCACTGCTTGAACGCGGTGATTATATCGATCTTCGAAGCTTCGGAACGTTGCAGCTTCTATTCGATCACCGGGATCTTTCGAGCCTAGAAAGAGCTCCGCACACGTGTAATTCGCCGTATGTTCGTTCAAGCGACAACGTAAATGCCGGGACAAAGCATTTGTTTCTTCGTTGCTGATATTTTTTTTCTTCACATGCCCTGCGCAGTGAGGTCATGGAAAGATTATTGTAGGTGGAGAGCCGCTGAAATGCAGCTGCAGGTTGTGTTTCGAAATTGGACACTCTAGGGTAGATACAAGTTAATATAGCTGCTGATAACCACCAAGGCCCCACTACCGAATCGTCAAAGTGCGTCGAATAAACCCGCTCTTTCGCCTGACCGCGAGGGTTCAACCTGACAGACGATTCTCGAAACTTGCTGCGAGAAGATGGGTTGCATACAGAGGCGCTGAAAGACTTGTTCGTACAGCTCTTAGAGACATTGTCCATCATTCGACCCTTGGTCCAAGTAAGGCGTTGAAAAAGGATAAGGTTGCAGACGAACCCTAGGTTCTAGATCGACGACTAGTGAGGCATGTCGAGAATGAGTGAGCGATAGCCTGGTCTCTGGGATATGACAGTGATGTAAACAGTATCACACAACCATGGAAGGAAAATGGGGCTCTCTCTCCCCTCGTCCGAGGCCCGACAACGACCACTCGGCTTTCTTTACTCGAGTCTTAGATTTGTTGTTCTTGCTGTCAGTAGATGGCCTCTGACATTCGAGGTTCGCACGTATCACTGCGTCGAAACGCAACAGCCGGATTCCGGGACCAATTTGGATAAACGGGGCTTTGGTGTAAAATCGCCCGAAGCAGCACTGGGTATTGATTAGTGATGGACGTGAACAATAGACACGAAGAGGAATAATATCGACCTGAGTATTGGTCTGGTGAATTTGATGCGACTGCGCCACTGCATAAGGATCCGCACAGACGGTAGTTGCCCTCGTGCCGTTCCAAAGCCGACAGATGCCTCTGGTTGCTTCGTTTCATCCACATCCGGCAAATTTGCCTCGCCCATTTGACACATTCTATCTGGCCATGATACTTTGGTTGTCCTTGGCGATGATAGATTTCTCCATGTTTCCATCCATGGACGACTATCAACCCACCATGCAAGACGCAACCGGTAACCGTCATCTACGACCCCTTTCCATCGTTGGAAGCCAAACGGTGGGGCTTGAATATGGCCCAACTGGTTAAATCTCTCGCCCTGGCAGTCTGCGAGTGACTCTCTCATCTCAAAAGTTTCTCAGCATCGGCGTCTCGAACCTGGGTCCGTGTTAGCCCATCATGTCACCTTCATTGCAATCCCATGATGTTAATCGTCGTAGCCACGACTCCTTGGACGATGCAGAGAAGGGCTTGTTTGATAACACACTGGAAACAACAGCACCCCCACCTTTCGTTTACATGAACCAGAAGAGAGCATCTCCTCTTGATACACAGTTATCCCCCGCTTCACCAGTCCATGAAGGAATCACGCCGTTATCAAGCGTGCCAGAGTTGTTGCTATCATGGCCGGCGGGGAAACTAGCTACCGATGTCACCACGCTTGAAACGACCGTCAAAAAGCCAGAACGCCAGAAACCTAGGATCAGTAGATGGATAACCTTTGACCTCTGGTTCAACACTTATCGGAAGTTCTTCACCTTCGTTACCTTGCTCAACCTGACTGGAATCATCCTGGCTGCACTCGGTCGATTTGCTTACGCAGAGAACCACATGGGGGCCTTGGTTCTTGGTAACCTTCTCTGCGCAATCTTGATGCGAAACGAGCTGTGGATGCGCTTTCTATACATCATTGCCATACATGGCCTGCGAGGCGTCAGTTTGTTCCTCACTCGGTACACCACTTTTACTGACAGAATATCCAACAGTGGGCTCCATTACGCGTCAGGCTGGCTGCGACCTCCGTTCTACAGCATGTCGGAGGTATTCACTCTGGATGCGCATTGTCGGGCGCAGGGTAAGACCATTCTACTACAATACAACGTAATGAGTGGAATTAACTGAATGCCCAGCTGGTTAATCTTTAAGATTGTCGACATCATCCGGTATCGCGCCATTCAGCATCCCGCTGTGATTGCGAGCGGTATTGTGACCAACGTCTTTATTATTATTTCTGTTTTGAGTGCATTCCCTTGGGTCCGCAAGTAAGTGCAACAGGCCTCCACGTTGGTGTTCAATAACTCAAGGGTCCACTAGTACTTATCACAATGTGTTCGAGAAACACCACCGATTTGTTGGCTGGCTGGGCTTGGCCGTACCCACTCCTGAATCTATCCATCTGGGAAGTTGAGGCTAATCTCTATCAGACTACCTGGATCTTTGTGGTCATGGGAAACATTTACGATATCAAACGTGGCGAATGGAGGACCGACACCCACGCCCTGATCAGTCTACAGGAGCTCTGGTTTGCTGTTTTCATGACAATTTTGTACGGTGATTAGCTGTGATTTCTTGATTTCATACTGACGGTCTATAGTGTACTGATTCCCTGGGTAACGCTCCGAGCTGTCCCTATTGAAGTTGAACTTGTGCGTTACACTCGTGCTATGGCTTGAATGTCTGCTGACTTAGACACAGCCGTCTCCCAAAGTCGCAGTTCTTCGGTTCGAGCGTGGCATGCAACAGGGCCTGTTGGGAAGGATCAGCCGGACTTCGATCATGGAATACCACGCCTTTGGAATCATCAGTGAGGGGCGAAAGGCTTCGCATCATTACATGATCTGTGGTGTTCAAGGCGACTTCACAAGGGATCTTGTTGCCAATCCTCCGAAGGTGGTATGGACTAGAGAGTTAAAGTTTGGTATGCTGCATCATCCCGTCATGTCACTCGCTGCTATTAACACTATATAGCTGGTGTGGGACATGCATCTGCAATGTTCAAAAGAGGGATTCGCATCTGCACCGGAACTGGAATCGGTGCCGCGTTGTCAACCTGCATCCAAAATCCGAATTGGTACTGCTCGGATCTTTCCTCATTGAGATGCTCAGGCTAACATCCCATTAGGTTTCTCATCTGGATAGGCTCTGATCAAGAGAGAACCTTCGGACCAACGATCACTGGCTTGATCCGAAAGCATATCGATCCCGAAAGAATGATCCTTTGGGATTCAAAGAAACGAGGAGGAAGACCAGACACGATGGAACTTCTCAAGGACACATGGACAAGATTTGAAGCCGAAGTAATCTTCATCACTTCCAACATGCAGGGCAATGATGAGATGATGCAGGGTTGTCGTGCAGGTAAGTCCTAAGGTGCACGTTATGCTGATATCGCTAACCCATACAGCTGGATTGCATGCATTTGGGACTTTGTGGGACTTTTGAGAATCGAGAGTTGAGGCCGGAACTTTTGCCACATTCGTAACGGATGTGGGAGTCGCTTCAATAGACCTGAGAATCAACAGCTTACATTAACTTCTCTCGAGTCAAGGATTGATAGAAATCCGTAGGGGCTTTTGTGGATCCGTCACCCTATACCTGCTTTTTCACAAGCTAGATTCTCTGTCTCTAGAAAGGATCATGGTTTATAAAGAGATTTGATTCTTCAGAGTACAACATGACCTTTTCATTATTAATGAATTACTCTTATACACAATTGTATATATACCTTTGTAAAGAACTACCATACCCAACAAACAAGGAATGAATTTTGAATAAAGGGCAAGAGGTGAGGTATCTATTGCGGATTAACACAGTAAATTAGCAACGTGAAAACGATTGTGATTGAAACTTGCTGCTAGGATGGATCAGCGACATTGAAGAAGTCCATCAAGGATTGACCGCTTACGACTCAGGAAACGCACAGCAGGTAAAGGTAAGATGAAGTTTTGCATAGACTTTGTGGGCTAAGAAGGTGTCATATTAATGGCTGAGGATCTCCCCAAACGAATGTAGATTCCTTGCTTGTTCCTCGCTCCGCAATAGAGTTTGGTTTCTTGGAAGTTTACAGGTAGACTGTTTAGTGGATAGATTGCTTTCCTGTTAGAAGGTGGTTAGCACCGTTCAGGAACAAGGCCTTTAGGGTCGGCGATAGAAGTTTTGGGATTCACGTTGATTAGAGATAGAGTTATTGAGAAGAAGGGGAAAACTGGATTGTTTGAGACGAGATACAACGCTGAGCCATTTTCTTAGATGCATTTGAATAAGAATCCATAAGAGCATCATGCGTTCAGCCGGGACCAACGCGAAGAACAGTTAATTATCGCCAATGTCTAATCTATTGTCTAATTAGTGGAAGAATTTAGCACACACGTAAGCGAGGCCACTCCCACTCGCTTCTGCCCACATTTTGCACATCACTGTTGTCACGAATCCAGAGCGCCCTGATTTTTTTTGTTTCTTTCAAGATTCGTAGTTGTTCATTACCTTACATGGTCGAGATATGTCTCTTTTGAACTACCCCGACTTTGCTGCTCCGCCCGATCAAATCTGATCAAGGTCCCAAAATTCTCGTCATACGCCATTGCTAAGTCTCGCCGGACCGCTTACCCACTCAAACATCAATCGCATCCACCGTAACGCCCTTGACCCAAGTGTACTGTATGATGCGAGCCACCTCAAGCGCCGAGTCGTGAGAGACCAGGGAGCCGACGAGATACAAGCTCGCGTCGAGGCCCGCAGTGACACCACCCGTAGTGATGACACGCATACCCCCCAGTGGCATGGACTGACGACGGATAATGGACTCGCGGCGGCGGGACTCGCGGAAGGCGTTGCTGCCCTTGCGAGCAATCGACTTTCGTCGAGCGCCCGCTGTGTTGGGTCCCTCGGACTCAACCTGCTTCTTGCGAACAATGTACGGGTTCTCGTCGGGATTATCGCCCAAGTCGAAACGAGCGTTGTTGACGACGTAGCGCTCTTCCATGACGTCGGTACGCATCGAAAGATCGCGCGTCGAGGCCTCTTGACAGATGGTCTCAAGGCGGGTATAGTAGTCGGGGTGGGTGGTGGCAGCCAGACCCTCGAGCATGCCCTGTTGGGCGAGGAGGAGGGAGCCGATGTCAATGGCGAGGATGGTGCGCTCCTTGGCCGGGTTCTTCTCCTGCAACTGCACGTAGTTGGTGAGCAGGTTGAGCGGCTCCGACTTGGTCTTAAGGACCTCGAAGACGCCTTCGCCGCCGGGGACGATGAGTACATCAAAGTCGTCAATGTCCTCATTGGCGTCCTCGTAGTCCATGTCAGCCTTGATGGTGAGACCCTGGGTCGAGGTCATGGCCGGGGTAGGACCGACAAATTGGCATTGGAATGCCTTGCTGGCTGCGGGGTGGTGTCATCAAAGGGGACAGACGAGGAGGCGCCAATGGAGCCCAACAGCCCATAACACAAGGTAAGAAAGGAAGCCAGCAACAACGTACACTTGTCCTTGGGGTTGTGGAGAGCACGACGAAGGATCTCGAGCGGACCAGCCACATCGAGGGTGTTGTAGCCCGGGTACAGAGCGAAGAGCGCCTTGACGACCTCGACAGGGCCATCAGAGGAGTTGGCCGCAATTGCACTCATCGTGACGGATTTGGTAGATTGATTTGGGAGATGGACTGAATGCAGAAGAGTAAGGGTTGATAGAAGCTGTCTGTGATAGTGTCGTGTGTGCGTGGTGTGATGGCCAGCTGGAGCAGCCAGAGAGGGAAGTGTGTGACAACTTACATCACGAGCTCGCACGGACCTCCTTTGCTCCCCGCACTCTTGAATGGCCTGGTGTGTGGGGTAGTGTCGCGCTAGTGGGCTCTCTAACCCTTGTAGGACCCTACACACGCTCAGGGGAAACAATTCCGAGCAAAGGATGCTAGTCTAACTTCCTTTAACCGTGTTTACTTTGTTATATGTAGCTAAGACTAGTATTAGCTATAACTATAATATAAAATATAAGAATTATTATTAAAATCTTATTTATTTACTTTAAAGCTATCTATTAGCGTAGCTATAAGACTATATAAGTTATAAAATATATATTTAATTCTATAAGTCTAGACTATTACTATATAAATTTTCTAGTAAATCTAGCTAGTAGTTATATTTTTATATAATAAGATTATAAGGTCCTAGAGGTTATAAAGACCTAGAAAAGGTATAGATAGATTATACTAGGAATTTCTTTAAAGGTGCTAATAGCGCTAATAGTACTAGCATACTACCTGTTATTACCTACTATTACCCTTAGGCTATGTTGTTGCCTTAGGCACCTAGGTTCCTAGGTAGTTTTAAAATTAGCGTGCCCTTGGCAGAATTCAAGCGGTATCCGTGCTAATAGCGGCATTAGCACGAAATGCTACCAAATGCTACTAGGTAGGCACCTAAATAACTTTTTATTAGCTATTAACTATCTAGATATTATTACTAATTTAGAATAAGAAAGTTTAGGGCTTTAATATTCTAAAGGAAGCTAGCAAGTTGTATAGTAGGGGAGATTTTACTAAATAGGTTTAGCGTGAGATTTAATTAAGGTTAATTACTACTATATAATATAGTAGCAAGTTTAGATATAGAGTATATCTCTAAGGTAGACTTAATAGCTCTATACGCCTAGCGTAATTTACGCAGTATAACGCGTAAGTCTCCTAAGTAAAAAAAGTAGGTTTAGCTACTTTAAAATAATAATATTTAATAAACGTTATTATTTTAGCATGCTAGAGCACTAGTAAATAAGGGTCTTAGCGTATAAAATTACTATAAAATACTAAAGACTAGGAATATTAATATCTAATTAAAAAAGTCTTATTTTTATTAAGCCCTTAGCTTATTTTAGACGTAATCTTTATTTATTTAAAAGAGAATCTCTAATAATTAAATAGGCTGTAACGTTCTAGTATGCTATAAATTGTACTAAAAATAGAAAAGGAAATAGTCTTTATTTTTAAAATAAATAATATTTATAAAGTTACTATTTTTAGTATACTATATATTAGAATGTTGTTAAATAGGCTATCTCTGTACTTAACGAGTAGATAGGATCTTGTAATATATTACAGTAAAAGCAAAATAGTATAAAGATTTAAGTATTTAGGTTCGTGTATAATCTATATATAGAGGTAAGGTAAAGAGTAACTTCTAGTACTAAGGCTAACTTAGCACTAGGTAATTATGTAATTAGGTTAGGTAATTAGGTTACGTAATTAAGTTACATAATTATACCTATATAAAGTATAAATACTAGTAAATTTTTTTTTTATAAAGTCCCCTTTACTTATATACCTCTTTTACTAATACGTATAATTCCTATATACCTATCTAATTAAATATTTAACCTATAAAAGTAATAATAGAAGTAATCTCTAATAAGATAGTTATATACTAGTATGCTAGATTATATAGAAGTTATAAGGCTCTAAAAACTCCTAGATTTATAGTATTTAATATCCTAGGTTAGATTCCTAGGTAAATAAGAGTATCTACAGCTTAGTAATTGCACTATTACCTAGAATTATAAGGTAAGAGGTAATTATTATAAGAGTAAGTAAGAGAGGAAGATAGAAACCTTCTCTATATAGTAGTAAATATTACTATATAGGGGTTATTTCTATTTATTACCCCTCTTTTCCTCTCTTAGTTACTAGGTTATTAGGATTATTGCCTGTAGGTAATAGAGATCTATTATAGGTAAATTAGAGTTATCTAATAGGCCTACTGCTTATATAAGGAGATATTTTTCTCTCTTTTTCCTCTTTCTCTCCTTTACTAATAATACTCTACCTCTATAACTCTTCTCTAGGTTTATACCCCTTTAATAGTATATATATATCTATACAGACTTTATTATACAGAGTTCCTTCCTATAAAGACTAACTTTTAACAGAACTTCTTAATAACCTTAACTTCTAACTTTTCTATATAACTTTACTTTACTTTAACTTCTTCTTTCTATATAATCCTTAATATCTTTATATAATTATTAATATAGCTCTTTAGTAGTATAATATTCCTAGAAGTTAGGTTACTATCTTTAGTAGCCTTTAAGTTATTAACATTCTAGGTAGCTGCATCTAGGTAGTTATCCTAATAGGACAGCCTACTAACTAGACGTTTATATAAGGGCTTTTAATTAATATAAGTCTTCTATATAAAGATAAATTAAGCTTATATAGAGTTAACTTATTTAGGATAAAGAGCGTATAGTAGCTAATATGCCCTCTTAAGATATTATTATAGACTTGCCTAGTAATACTAACCTCTACCTTCTTATAGCTTATATTATATAATATAAGGGGTACTTTTATATAGTACTTATATAATCTTAAGGTGCCTTATACGCAACTACCTATAGCTAGCGTTATAGTAAGAATATAGAGGCTAAGCCCTTTAATAGTTATAGGGTAATTACTACTTACTAGAGTAGTGCCTATAGAAGCTATATCTAGTAGTCTAGAGGTCTATCTAGCTAGTACTACTATTAAGTATATATAGAGTGCCTCTTAGCCTTATATAAAATAAGAGATAGTTTCCTTTAGATAGTAGTATAAAGACCTAAGATAGGGGTAAAGTCTTAGGTATTAGGTCTAGTAGATTAAAGATCTTTTCTGTCTAAATTACTTAAAAATAACTGTAATAAGTAATTAAAATAGTAAAAATTAATAAAAATATAAACCTTAACTAAAAAATAGAAAAATAAGTATAATATATATAGGTTATAGTAATAGGATTATATAAAAGGATTATCCTTCTATATAAGTAGAGCCTTCCTTTTATATAAAGGCCTCTACTTAGATATTTAGGGTATTTAATAAGATTAGTTGCTTAAGGGCAGGATTTAGTGCCTTTTTAGTAAAGGCATTAGTAGGGTTATTCTTACTATTAATCTATCTAATCTTACTAATCTCCCTATTCTTATATAACTCCCTTAAAGACATAATATCTATTATAAGTCTCTTCTTATTAGTTATGCTAAGCTTAATAAGGTAATTATATAATAATTTAGAGTCTATATAAATAATAAGCAGGATAGGAGGTAGTTAAAAGTTCTATATAATTTATTAAAGAGTTATACTTAGTATAATTGCACTATTAAAACCTCTAACAATTCTATATAACTTACTTACTAAAACGTTCCTAGTAACTCTCTTACACTTAATTAAGTTCTAATAAATAATATTACTATAGATTTTAAAGCTATTACTATCTTCTATATAACGCTTATTTGCTAAAATAATAAAGAAGCTAAGCTGTAAGCTTAAGTCCTTATTATTAGCAAATAAGCTATCTATAAAGATAAAGAGTTTTATATAATCTAACTAGATTAGTATAAATATAATACCTCTTATCTAGTAGTCTATCTACTAGGTAATACGTGCGTTAAGTACCTTAATATCTTTAAGAGATAGGGTAGTTATCTATATAGTAACTAATAGATTAAATACTACCTTAGGTTAATAGAGTAAGGTAATGTACGCGCCTTATGCGCGCTGCTTTATATACTTCTAAGCAGTATCCTCTGCTATAAAATTTACTATATAGAGATGCTTAGCTTAGCCCTTTTACTATAGGGATATAACTCTATCTCTGTACGTAATCCTTCTACTATTAAACTCTAAAGGTTAGTCTTTAGATAGAATAGTCTTAGGTTTTATATAGAGAGTAGCTTTTTACAGTTCTTCCTCTTCTTTATATAAAAAATCTAAGGTTATAACACTAAGAGTATTATTAGTTTATAGGCTAGTAATACTAAAGGAGTTCTTTCTTTTCTCTATAATTAATAGATAAGAATTATATAAGGATACGTGTATTTTTAGCTTCTCCTTATAGTAGTTATAGTATATCTTAAACTAATATAAGCCTAATTTAGCAGCACTATATAAAGATTATATAATTCTTAGGATAGTATCTAAGGGAAACTTATCCTTAAGCCTCTTTAGTAGTCTTACGTATAGTATACGTAATAGCTTATCTATAAACTATATATAGGCCTAAGTAATATAGTAGTGTATAGAGATTAGAGTTCTTTACTAACTTATAATTAAATAGTCTAAAGTAGGATTAAAATAGTAGATAGAATTTCTATGTATTAATTTGTAATTATAAAAGGAAACTACCTCTAATACCTATCTATACCTATTAAAACACGTAATTATACTAACGCTATACTTACTAGCTACTTCCCTAAGCTATAATTAACCTTTATAGGTTATATAATAATCTATTAAGGCCTAATTAGACGTTATCCTACTAACACCTTCTTACTACACTATAGTTTACCTCCCCTTTCTTTAAGCTTAGCCCCCTTAAGCTCCTCCCCTCCTTTAATATCTAATTACTTCTTAGCTATAGCCTAGAGGCCTTATCTAAATTTTTACGCTAAGGGATTTATAACGTAGTAATTATACTAAGTAACGCTACGCAGCCCTATCTATATTTTAGTAACCTATAATATATCTTTAGGTTATACCCTTATATATCCTTATATCTCTTTCTTATTCTCTAGCCTTTATCTAACTTAGATATACTAATAGCATGCCCTTATACGCCTTACCTTCTAATAATACTGCGCTAGAGAAGATATAGCTAACTACCTACTAAAAGGGTAATACTCTCTCTAACTTATATAAGTATCCTATAAGGACTGCTAAAGACTATATTCTCTATTAGCTTTATAATAATGCTAATTAACTTCTAGATACCTAATTTATATACTACTTTTAAGCTTTTCTCTAGGATTTACGTTAAGCTAGTGTTAGTCTCTTAGCCTACTTACTTCCCCTAGCAATTAATCTAGATAATAATAAAGACCTAATAGCCCCTTAAGGTGCCTTTAATCTATTCCTAGGAATAATAGTGTATTAATTCTTTAGTATAGGCTCCCTAGAGGCCCTAAATAAACGCAGATATTATAATACTAATATTAAGGCTGCTGTCTAATAGGTTACTATAGGTAATTATTACTACTATAGTCCTATATAGTATAATTAGTGTGCCTTAGGGAACTAGGCTATCTTACTTAGTTATTAATAATCTTACGTTAGGGATAAACTTGCTAATTAAGGTACTTATAACGCCTATACCTTTAATAGTAGAGAGGGGAAATACTTAATGCAGCGTTAGGTTATAAGTATAGGTCTCTTTTATAGTCTATTTCTTAGTTACTAACCCCTTCTTTAGCTTTTATTAGCCGCCCCTAAAAGGCTTGTAAGGCTCTTAGTAAGGAGGTTATTAGTAACTCTAATAATAGTCTAACCTCTTTATTAGCCTCTTTAAAAACTTTATATTCTGCTAGTTAGGTACTAACCTCTTTTTATACCCTGTTTGCTCTTCTAGCTAGCCTTACTAGGATTAATAATAAGGAGGAGGACGAGTTTAATAGTTTCTTAGTAAGTAATTTTAACAGGTTTTTAGAGGAGAATACTACTGCTAGTATAGAGTAGTTAGGTTTTCTTATTATCTTATTCTTAGCTTTATCCTTTAGGCTCCTTATACTTATTTTAATATTAAGATAGTTAGAGTTAAGTAATATAACCTTGCTAACTGCGTATTATAGATCTAGTATTATATTATAGGTAATTAGGTGTATAGTTACCTAAGGAAATTATAACTTACTACTAATAATTACCTATATTTACTATATCTTGCTAATATAGCAGTAAGCTTATAATATTTTCCTAAGGGAAACGCTAGAGCATAAGTAAGAGAGGCTTTTTAGGTACTAGTGCCTATAAATATAAAAGGACGTTAATATCCTTTTACCCTTCTTCTTTCCTCTACTTTACTACCTCCCTTTTTTTTTAGCTAAATTCCCTTTATTAACTTCTTCTTTAACTTATACCTTCCTGTAATACCTAGTCGCACTTATAACCTCTATTAACTTTAGTACTAGCTCTACTACCTCTAGTATAGGTAGTAATAAGGGTAGTAGTAGTAGTAGTAAAAAGAATCCCTATAGTAATAGTCCTCTAAGTTATAGTAATATTAACTTAGACCTTTATAGTTACCCTTCTAAGACTATAAAGTAGTTTATCCTTAAGTAGCGTTTATATCTCTCTTTCTTTTTACTTTTTTCTTTTTACTAACCTCTAATAGTTTATTAAAATACTAATAAGCTTTTTAATACCCTTAGCGTTTATACCCTGCAGCGCTTTATCTAGACTTTCTAGTATAATAGTGTCCTATTACCTGCTTACCTACTCCTTTTTACTATTAATCCTAATAATATAGAGCATAGTCTAGCTGCTTAAGGCTAGCTTAATATCTAACCTAAAGTAACTATTTTTAAATTATTTAGTATAGGTACTTATAATAAGCCCTTAGCCTACAGCTTTTATAAGACTAATATAAAGGTAATTATTTAATAGATAGCTACTAGGAACTTTAAGCATACTAGCTACTTACGTTACTTTTACTATATATCTCCTAGTTAAGGTTTTTTTATCTTTAGTAGCTGTTAATAGTTATATACTTCTAATAATTACTTATTAAACTATAGGACTTATAATAATTACGCTTATAATAGAAATACTAACTACTACTCTATATATTATAAGTATCCTTATCTTTTTTCCTTTTTTTTATCTTCTAATTATCCTATATAGGGCGTCTAGATAGTAATCTTTTGCAAGATGCAGCTAATAACTTCTTATCTACCCTAGTATCTACCTCTTATAAGTTAGTACCTATTTTATCTAAAAATAATACTTTAACCCTAGTTTATTATTAGAATACTAGTTTATAGGTCTCCTTACTAGGCTAGATAATTACTTATTCCCGTACTACTAGTAATAGTAATAAGGGTAGTTCTAATAAGGCTTTAGTCTGTAGTAATAGTTCTAACTATATTTCTAACTTTAGTACTTTCTATAGTTTCTCTAATATAGGTAGTTCCCCTTATAAGTCCTATTATAGTTTTCCTATATAAACTAAAGGTTCTACTTATAGTAGTTTACCTATATAAGTTAATAGTCCTTTAGGATATTACTATTATACTAGCACTCTTTCCTAAGTTACTAGTCTGCCTAAGAGCCCCTTATCCTCCTATAAGAGAAAGGGCAAGAAGGATAACAAATCTAGTAAGAAATAGGTAGCTTCTTTAATTAGTAATAAATTAGGGTGTCTTCTAGGTATTCTCCCTAATAATAGCCTTCCCTAGGTAGGATTTTTTACTTTTCTTAATTAGGTCTTAATACCTTATAATAGTCCCTTAGGGCTATTTATCTTCTACTCTTTTACCTATATAATAGATATCTAGCTCTAGCCTTTCTAAAAAAACTACTATTCTTCCCTTATTATGCAATCCCTTACTATAATCCTTAGCCCTATTTCTAATTTACTACTAATACCCCTCCCCTACTTCTTTTTAGCTAGCCCCTAGCTAAAACCTACTAGTTAGATGCGTCTAATAAGGTATTAGAATTATCCCTTTAGATTAGCCTTAGCCTTTATAGTATAATTACCTTTAGCAAAGGTACCTATTATTAATCTAGGCTAACTATTATTATAGGTTCTATTACTACCTTATATTAATATTATATTACTTTTAATTCCCTATAGTTTAGCTCTTAATCCTTAACTAGACTGTAATGCTATTATCTCTAATTTCTGTCTAGGTTTCTTATATATAGTATAGGATAGATTATTATAATTAGTATTACTTTATTATAGGCTTTTATCTATCTAAGTAACTATTATCCTTTTATACTAAGGTCTTATTATATAAACCTTTTTAAGTAGTTACTAGTAATTATACTTTAAAAGGGCGTGCTATTTATATCTTCTAAGTAGTAGTATAAATATACTAGGCCTTTATTCCTAACTTAGTAAGGCCCTAGCTAGTAATTATTAAACTTCCTTACTAACGTTATATCCTTCTCCCTTACTAAATTCTAAATAAGTACTAAATTACCTTTTTAGAAGCCTACTATATATAGGTCCTTAGTTATATTTTATTCCTCTATTACTTATATTCTTAGTCTTAGGCTTTTTCTAAGGGCTTCTAATACGTCCTTATTTCTAAATTCTAATTATTATACTCTTACTATAAGTATATTAGACGTTAAGTAGATTTTATTCTATAGGAGGCTTTACTAGGTTAGTATTAGTAGCTCTATTAGTAGGATTAGATTTTATCCTAGAACTAGCTATATTAGTAAGTATCTAGTGCTCCTTCTTATACTTACTTAATTAGCCTATAGGACTATATATAACCTATTAACCTACTACCTACTAAGTTTTACTAATTAGTAACTAGTTATTAATATCCTCTTTTAATTAGGCCTTAGGCCTTTAAGTTATAGGCTAATACTACTATTATTATAATGCTAAATACTGCTATAAGGACTTCTAACACTCCTTAATTCTCTAATCTGCTATTAACAGAGAGCTTTAAGAAGGTACCCTATTAGTAGATAACCTCTTTATATATAAATTAGGCTACTACTAGTAAGTCTACTACTTTTAGTGCCCTTACTTTAACCTACCCTAATGCGTACTTACAGGCTATAATAAGGTATTTAGCCTCTTTCTAACCTTTTAGCATATAAGTAATATTAACTGTCTACTAGTCCTAAAGAGCTTTTATAAAGGTAGTATAAAGCTGCGTTTATATTTAATAGCCTTACTTCTTTTAGTAACTATAGCATCTAGTAAGCTATTATTAAGTTATTTAGTAAAGTCTTTTTTACTAATATTAAGGTAAGAGAGCTATAAAGGTTATTTAAACCCTCTAATAGGCAAGCTGTGTATATACCTCCTCTACTAGGGCTAACTAGATATTAGGGTTATTAATTACCCTTTAGAGTAGAATATTCCTTAATACTTTCTTAAATAGATATCTACCTCTTTTAAAGAAACTCTAAGCCTTTTTATAAAATTATTATTTCTCTTTTCTACTTATCCTAGTAGGACAGCTTATTATATAGAGATATTAAGTAATCTTTTCTAAATCCTCTAAGTAGGTGCTATAGAGAATGTAAGATGCTAGCATTTATTTCTTACCTATATAAACTGCCTCCTACTCTTCTCCCTTCTTTATTATAGCCTTAATAAATAGTTCTAGGTCCTCTTTATCTAGCTTTAATAGTTGCTACCTATTAGACTAAGGGTATCTTAATAGGGCGTTAGCAACTATGTTCTTCTTCCCTTTAATATATTAGATTTTAAATTCCTAGAGTAAAATAGCAGCTAGCTACTAATTTATTATAGAGCTAGGGAGGTTTATTAATAATCTATTAAGTTAAGAGATAAAGGTTTACGTATCTGTTTTAATTATAAATTAGGTACTATAGAGATATAGTTAATACTTTTTTAATACCTATAGGACTACTTTATACTTAAGCTTTATAGAGTACTACTATAATTATTCCTTAGACTAGAGAGTACCTTTAAACTATATAGGGTATTATTAATTATCCTTGCCCTTCTATTTAAAGATAGCTCTAGCACTAAGCTTACTTATATCTACGCATAGGTATACTATGCGCCCTAATTTATAGTTAAGATAAGCTAACGCTAGTAGTAAAGTTATAGCCCTTTTAAGGTTATTTATAGACTTCTTCTAGTCCTCTTTCTATTCCTATAGCGTATTCTTTTATAATAATTAGAATAGGGGTACTACTTAAAACGCAAAACTAAGGATCTATTATTAGTAATACACGTAAATGCTAATAAACTATTAAACTTCCTTTATACTCCTATAAGGGGGGTACTTTAATATCTTCTTTACCTTCTTACCCTTTAGGTATTAGCTATTACTATTAACTTTATAACTAATAATCCTAAGGCGCTCTACCCCCTAAAATAATTTAGGCCCTAAGATTATTATTTTTACCTATTTAATGTCTGCTAGCATATAGTTAATCTGCTGCTAGTATTTTAATACGTAGCGCTAGACGCCTAGCTACGTAAGCTTATTACTATATTTTAACTAGGGTCTACCTACTACTATATTATTAATAAAAGGTAATATATTAGGGAGGTATTCCTTAAGGATCTTTATTACTATTCTAATAAAGGCTTATACTAAATTTATTACGCCTATTAGTAGAGGAAACTATTAGACTAACCCTATTAGCGTTATAAAGGCTGTTATGTCCTAGCTCTTAGTATAAAGTAGTAGTTAATTATACCCTAAAAAAAAATTAAAAAAAGAATAGATAGCCTAATTAGCTAATCTCTCTAAGAACTTATTAGCTAATAGTAGTAGGTTTGCGTCCTAAATAGTATAGCTGTTTAAGACCTAGGCATTATTAATTAATTAGTACGTGCTAGGCTGCTTCTTTAGCGTTAGGAACTATAGGTTGTAATACTAACTATTAGCAAGTTTAAGGGTGCCTCTCTTAATTCTCTCTTAAATTATCTTAATAGCAACGTGCTCTAATTATTAAGGGTATTAAAAACCTTATTCCTACTATATATTATAGAGTTTAGTATAAATCTTATATAGTAGTTAAACGTTAGGATAGATAGTAGTTATCTTAGAGAAGTCCTAGGTAATTATAGCCTCCTAATTAAATATTAGCTTATAAAGTAATTCTATTTCTATTAGCTATAGATCTTTACTAATGTGCATGCTTTCTAGTCTTACTAGCGTTAATTAAGTGCCTTTTAGAAAAGAGATATAGCGTTACTTAAAGATATTATTATAGGGTCTAGAAATATAGGGCTTAGTACTGTCCTTTACCCCCTATTACGCAATTACACGCTATTACTAATCTAGATAGCTAAACTCTATTAGTGTATCTTTTTATAGCTTATCTATAGGCTAAACCTTTTACGCTACTATTTTATATAAGGTGTTTACTTCTCTGCTCCTAAGCTATTTATTAAAGACGCGTTAGGCTGCTATATAGTATTATATTTCCTCTTATATCTCTATAAGGTTACGCTTAAGATTATCCTCTATTTCTAAGTCCTTATAAATAATTATTAATTTATATTCTAGGTTTATCTAAACTAAGTATACCTCTCTAGTAGGTATACTTAGTTTCTATTTCCCTAAGGCTTATTTAGTATAGTATTAATAATTAGTATAGAATCTATTTCTAGGAATAATACTCTTATATTACCTTTAGGTAACTAGATTTTATATTTATAGCGTTTTATAGTTAAGAATTCTAATAATAGCCTTGCGCTTATATAGAATAGTATACTAAGAAGGAGTACTTATTAAAGGTTCCTTACTACTTAAAAGTGTATTAGAATAACTACCTAACCTATTATTACTAGTACTACCTAGCAAGTACTAATAAAGGGATTTAGCCTACTATCTGCTAATATTATTCTAGTTCTTTAGCTTAGAGGTATGTAATCTTAAGTAATATCCTTAATCTTAAGGTTTAGTGCTTAGGCTAATACTAGTCTAATTACGTTTAATTATAAACCTATATTAAGTAAACCTTAAGCTATATAACTATAGATACTAACCTAGCAAATAGAGATCTTTTTATAAATCTTTACTATTTATTATTATTATTTATAAGCGTCTTAATACGTAGTTATTATCTCCCTATTCTCTTCTTTATAACTAGTATCTTCTTAATCTAAGTTATATTATTAAAAGATACTAAGTTTATTAATAAGACCCTATCTACGTCCCTCTAGGGCTTCTTTAATTATACTTACTTTACTACTACCTCCCTAGTTTAAAGGGCCTTAATAGTTCTTTACTAATACTAGTATTTGCAATATTACATTAATAATGCTAGACTAAGAGAGTAGGGATATAATAGTAAGGCCTTAGACTTCTTAAGATAACGCTGCACCTACTAGCGTGTTAATATTTAATAATTAGAGAAGGTTAACTAGATCCTGCTCTAACTAGGCTGTAATTACCCTGCATACCTTTTAAGGTTTTATTAGTAGGCTACTTACCTTTTACTATTTTTATTAAGGATTAGCTAATTCTGTAGGGTTATTTAGTTTAATATTTTATAAGTCTATTATAGGTATAAAGGCGCGTTATAGTAATATATTACTATTAGCTATTAAATCTTTTATACTTAGGGGAGGTACCCCTTAGTATACGCTCTTTATCTGCGCCTTTAGTAGTAGTTTCTATACTTAGAAATCCTTAACTTAGCTATTCCTATCTATTAGTAACTAGCCCTGCGCTGTACTCTAAGTAGCAGCATATACTATAGTACTATTAGTTAGTTCTTTAGTTACTAATTATAAGAAGTAGATAGCCCCTTAAAAGTCTTTAATTACCTATTATTAATAATTAGTTATAGTTCCCTACATTAGGAATTTTTTCAAAGGTGCTAATGCCAGCATTAGCACCCTAGGTACTATTATCTCCTGCGTGCCACCTGTTGTCGCCCTTGGGCTACGTTGTCGCCCTGGTCGCCCAGGTTCCCAGGTGGTTTTAAAATCAGCCTGCCATTGGCGCTAATAGCGCCAATAGCGGCACGGGCACCTCTAGGGCACCTCTAGGGCACTAAATGCCACCTTAAATAACTTTTTGTTAGCTATTAATTATCTAGATATTATTACAGATTTAGAACGAGGAAATTTAGGGCTTTTAGAATTAAAAGGAATCTAGCAAGTTATATAGTAGGGGAGATTTTACTAAATAGGTTTAGCGTAAGATTTAATTAAGGTTAATTAATACTCTATAATATAGTAGCAAGTTTAGACATAGAGTATATCTCTAAGGTAGACTTAATAGCTCTACACGCCTAGCGTAATTTACGCGGTATAACGCGTAAGTCTCCTAAGTAAAAAAAGCAGGTTTTACTACTTTAAAATAATAATATTTAATAAATATTGTTGTTTTAGCGTGCTAGAGCTCTAGCGAATAAAAGGCTTGGCATATAAAATTACTATAAAATACTAAAGACTAGAAATATTAATATCTAATTAAAAAAGTCTTATTTTTATTAAGCTTTTAGCTTATTTTATACGTAATCTTTATTTATTTAAAAGAAAATCTCTAATAATTAAATAGGCTGTAACGTTCTAGTGTGCTATAAATAGTACTAAAAATAGAAAAAAAAATAGTCTTTATCTTTAAAATAAATAACCTTTATAAAGTTACTATTTTTAGTATACTATATATAGAAATGTTTCGTTTATAAACATGTTTATAAACAAGCTTTAAAACAAAACGCTTCTATTTTAAGTACTTCTATAAATAGTAAAAATATGTTCTTATTTTCTTATTCTTTATATTATTTATACACGCGTCTAAAATTCTTAGCTATTTCTGCCTATTAGAAAAAGAGTTATTTAAGTTTAAAGTTGTAGTATTTTATGCCTTTACTACTAGAGGCACGGGAGGTCTGCCTATAGCGCTATAGGCACCCTCTAGGCAGCACTTAGCAGCTATTATTACTATAGGTAGGACAGAGGCATAACCTACCTTACCTTTACTACGTAGGGCGCCCTTAGTAGTAAAGGTAGAGATAGGTCTAACCTGTGTTAGAATTATATTAGCCCCTAGCACCTCTAATACCTCTGCTACCTTAGGCACAGTGTAGGCACGCTGTAGGCAGACCTTAGGCACGGAGGTTGCAAAACTTCTCCTAATGCTAGTATTTAGTATTATATATTTTAGTACTTAGCTCCTATTTATAAAGGCCTACTACTGCTAGTTTCTTAAACCTATCTGCATAAATAACTTCTACCCTATCCCCTAGCTAAGTATTAGAAATATTTAAGTAGTCCTTAATATTATTACAAAGCTATAGGAGTAATTCTCCTAAGCCCTAGAGTAGTCTTCTAAGAAGTTTCTCTTAAGGCGTACTCTATTAGCTAAAGAAGTATTACTACTATCTATTTTTATTTTATTAATTTAGATCTACTTATTTGCTTTTAATCCTTATATGTGTTTATAGTTCTAAATTATATATCTAACCTTACTATAATACTTATAGACGTCTTTTTAGACTTCTTAATTCCTTATAATCTCTACATCTACGTTTAGATTTATTATAGAAGTAAATAATAATTAGAATATCCTATCTACTTACTTCTAGTATAAGGTAGGACTAATAAAGGCACGCTAGGCGTAGTACTAGTTTATAGGGTTTTTAAAGCTCTATTTAATATTAGGGGTAGTTTTCTAATATATAAACTCTTATACTATTAACGTTATCCCCTTTATAAAATTATAGAGTTTAATAATCTTAGGGTTAACGTTTATTCTTATATTAGAAATAGTTAATATACCTATAGGTAAAGTTATTATTAGCTTAGTTAATTCTTATTATAGTATACTAGTAATAAGTAGGGTCTTAAGTATTCTTATCCCTAATATTTAATTATAGCAACGTTAGATATAGTTAAAGATTAGCTTAAAGTAAAAGGTTATTATATTATTAATATCTAGTCTATTAGGTATAGAAAACGCAACTAACTACTAATTAGTTATATCTAGACCTTAGTAAAATAGACTTCCTCCTTTATAAGCTATTACTTTATTCCTTATAAGGGCTGTCTAGAAATTAACTATAAACTAGTAATAGTACTCTAAAAGGTTAATACTAGGTTATTACTAAGCTACCTAAGTAATAAAACTATTTAAGTATGCCTAAGTCCCTTTTCTAGCACTATTATTAGCGTCCTAAAATCTCTTCTTTAGGATAGTCTTAAAGGCATCCTATAATATATAATTATAGGAGTATTCTAGAATTATCTAAATAAAGTCTAATTAGGTCTGCTTATAAAAGTATAGTACTCTATCTTTATAATCTTTTACTCCCTACTAAGCCCTAGTATATATAAAATTATAGTAATCTAGGAACTCTATTATATTTAGGCCTAAGAAGTATAGGGCGTTACTATTAGTTAGGCTAAGTTTAATAATAGCCTATTACTTTTAAAGTCCTTCTATTACTAGTAATACTAGTATTAGTGTAGCGCTAGGCTCTTAGGACACTAGGGGCAGCTTAATAGGCTAAAGTCTAGAATTTATTTCTTTTTCCTTACTATCTCTTAATAAGGTACTATTATCTAAGGCCTCTAACGTATTCTTGTAATTCTTCCTATAGCTCTAATTATCCTTTAGTACCTATAGTCTAGTTACTAATAGGCTAGTTAATCTTAAGGGAGTAGGCGCCTCTTCTACTAGCTTTAGGATTACTAGTACGTAATCCTTTAGTATAGTTAATAGTCCTAACATATTTCTATAATATCTAGTTATTTTAGGAAGAATAGGGCGTGCAACTGTCCTTTAATAGTATTAAAATAAAAGAACTAATAGCTTCCTAGGAAAATATAAGTATTAGTATTAGTAATAGGTTAGCAGGTCTCTCTTAACTATTCCTGCAGTTATTAATTATTATTTTTGTATTATTCCTTTCTTTCTTCCTTCTTATAATCTTTCTATCTCCTTCTATCCTTCTGTTTTTCCCTATTTCCTTATTATTATTTCCTTCTTAGCCTACTATTCTATCTGCTAATAGAACCCCTTATTATATTAATTTATCTTATCTAATACCCTAAGGCCTTCTTAGTGCAACCTCTTACTACTTAGTAGTTATTTCTTAGCGCCTTACTAATACACGTTTTATTACTTGCCTTAAGTAACTTACTTACCTTAAGTAGACCTTCTATTACTTACCTTAAGTAATTTACTTACCTTAAGTAGATTACTTTCTTAGATATAACGCCTTATTATTTCCTATTATTTACTAACTCTATATTAGTATCTGCTAGGTTTTATCCTAGTTTTAAATATCTGTCCTTAGTTAATCTATTATATCTTAGTTCTTACCTTAGGCCTCCTAATAATAATCTTATATAGGACCCCTCTAATAAGCCCTTATTATAATTTATTTATTATTACTCTTCTATTTACTATTCTTTAAGGTTTTCCTCCTTTTTTCTATTTAATAGACTATTAATAGCCCTATAGTCTTTGCTAAAAATTATAGTAGTGTGTAGAGATTAGGGTTCTTTACTAACTTATAATTAAATAGTCTAAAGTAGGATTAAAATAGTAGATAGAATTTCTATATGTTAATTTATAATTATAAAAGGAAACTACCTCTAACACCTATCTATACTTATTAAAACACGTAATTACACTAACGCTATACTTACTAGCTACTTCCCTAAGCTATAATTAACCTTCGCAGGTTATGTAACAATCTATTAAGGCCTAATTAGACGTTGTCCTACTAACACCTCCTTACTATACTATAGTAATATCCCTTAGCTTATACTATATACTATATAAGGCTATTAAGCTTACTCTAATTACTAATAGGAGGCGCTAGCTTATTCTTTAAATAGTTAGTAATTAGGTAAGGATCTCTTCCTTCTTTATATTTAAATAGCCTACTAATATAAGCTATAATTTCTTATATAGTTATATAAACTTGCCCTTTACTTCTTATATAAGATAGAGATTAAAGATCCTTTCTATGTGCTTATAGGGGTTATAGGAGAGTACTTAGAAGGTACTATTAGTAATAAAGGCTTCTATCTTTATATAGTCTAATTCTTTAAAGGGTACTCTTATAGTTATAATAACTCTATCTCTTCTTAGCTTTAGAATAAGCTAATAGTTCTCTTTTTCTTTTTAAGTAAGGAGGATATTAGTAATAGTCCCTTATATAGCCTTCCTAGGCCTTCCTCTTCTTCTTAGAAGCGCTAGTTTAATAGCTTCCTCTTATATAACCTTTCTAGGTCTTCCCCTTCTTCTTAGTAGTACTAGGTTAACTAGTATAAAGATAAGTTTATTAGAATTAGAATCTAATATTAGGGCCTTAGTTTAAGGCTTGCGTAGGGTTTTAGGCTTTATATAGTAATAAGGCTTAACCTACGTATAACGTAGAGTAAGTAGCCTATTTAAAAAAAGAATTATTATATTCTTTCTATTTATGCTATAGATTCTATATAGACTTATTTATTCTTTATTTTCTCTCTAAGTAAGTACTTTTATACTAAGTAGCAGGCCTAGGACTTTATATAAAGTTAGGCTATTTTAGGTGTTAATTATATAGTTAACTTCTTCTTTTACTTTCTTACTTTAGATTATCCTTATAGCTTTCTGTACAGCATTTACTCTTACTATAATATTAGAAAAGGGAGATAAATTCTAGTTAATCCTTAGGTAGGTACTAAAGATAAGGAGTGTAGGGATAATTCTATATAGGCCTATAGTATTATTTAGTACTTTTACTACTATCTATAGGATGTCCTTATTATTTATGCAGCTTCTAATTTTAGCCTTAAGGATATTAAACACGCGCCTAAGAGGTGCGTGTATACGCTTAACCTTACCTACTACCTAATATACCTTTATAGGCATCTAGTAGTAGTATATACCTATAATCCTTATATAGTTATAAAAGTCTTTTAAAGTAAAGTTTATTCTAGGATTATATATAATATAGTCTAAGGGCCCTTAGTATATATTAATCTAGTATTAATAAAAGGCTTCCTAGGCATATTATATAGAGAGAGACTTTAAGAAGGTAGCAGCCTAGAAGGAGGTATCTGTATTAATAATATGTAGTATATCTTTATCCTTAATCTATATAATATTAATAACAATCTTATAGTTAAAGTAAGTATTATCTTTAATAGTAAACTTAAAGCAGCTTAGGGCAGTTTTATATAGTTAGTAAAAGTAGCAGAACTTCTAAATCTTATTTAGAATAGAGGCATCTATATTATATCCTACTTAGGTAAGTATTTTATAGAGTCTCTTTATACGCAGGTGTCTAAATCTTCTATATAGTCTCTAGAGTTTAGTTTCTATAAAGAATAACATAGTATCTACCTAGCTATAATTAAAAAATAGGTGCCCCTACTTCTATATAACTAGAATTACTAAGTTATTACTACGTATAATTAGGTTTAGAATATTATTAAAGTATACTCTAAGCCTATCTATATTTACTAGTAATAGTAGGAAGGGTATAAGGGTATCTAAGATATAGTAGGTAACTATACTAAGCTTATTCTCTTTTTATATAGTCTTAAGTAATTTAGCTAGGCTCTAGCCTCTAAAGCTTATATTATTATTATTTAGAGTCTAATTAATCTTTATATAGGGGTTCTCTTTTAGGTAGGCTTTTACTTAGGCCTTCCCTATAGTAGAGATACGTGCTGCTTTAGTATCCTATAGTTTACCCTAATATACTATATAATACCTATCTTCTAGGATAAATTAATCTGCCTAGATAGTAGGTTTTATTTTATAGATGTCTTCCCCTATTATATAGTGTAAGTAGGAGGCAGAGGTAAAGAAGTAAATAGCTTCTTTATCTTTCTTATTCTTATCTTAATCTATTTCTTCTTCTTTACTATATATAGCCTTCTTATAACCTTTTCTCCTTTTAAAATTTATAATATGCGCTATAATAAATATGTGTATTAGTATTTCTTTATATAGATCTTTATACGTAGTAATATATTACTGCTTTACATAGGACCTCTTAAAGAGGGGGTAATTTATTAACTAGCAGCCTTCTTTATAATAAATAAAATACTTCTACTTCCTTACCTCTTTACCCTTAAATTAGCTACGTGTAAAGGGCTTTCTACGCAACTAGGAGCTTTATACGCATATAAAGAAGTAGCTAAATAATCTTCCTTTACTACTATTATTCCTTATATAAAAGGAGCTGTATCTATAATTTATATAGTACGCATTTACTTCTTTCTAGATAAATTAGCTTAATTATTTATCTAAAGTAACTTAGAGAGTAGCCTTTAGATTAGTAAACAGGCCTTTACACATAGCCTTAATATAGAATAATACTAGCTTTAGGTCTAGGTAGCCTCTATAGGCTTATATAATAGCTGTGTAAAGAAGTACTTCTTCTTTAAAGTTTCTGCCTAAAGCTCTTTAGATAAAGGAGATCTTATTAATAAGAATTTCTAGAACTTTATATAAGGTTTTATCTAGGTTCTCCTATTTATACTATATAAAGGTAGCTCTTATCTAGTCTGTATAGTACTAGTTATAGTTAATATTTATATTAAAGTAAATATTAATATAATTATATAATTATTTCTAATTTAGGCTAGGTTTTATACTATGTAGGTAGAAAGCACTTGCACAGTTCTTTAGGATATTAGGGAATACTTCCTACTATATTAATTTAGGAATATCTAAGGATATATATACTTTTATAAATAGCTTTACTTTATCCCCTAAGATATTATATAGCCTTCTAGTATAGTTATTCTTCTTATTTTATAGCTTCTAGAACTAGATAAGCTTATCTATTTTAGTCTTAAGATCTATAGTTTTATATAGAGTAGCTAATACCCTTATAAGGTATAAACGCAGTAGTAGGTACGCATTTTATAAATCCTCCCTATAGCCTTAGGATAGAAATCTTTCTTTATCTACTATATAGTATAGAGTTTATAGAGTTTATATAAACTTACTAAATAGCTTAATTCTAAAGGGCTTTTATAAGGGTTATTTAAGTAAGGATAATCTAGGACCTAAGGGGAGTAGTTATAAGGCCTATGCTGCCTTTATTAGGAATTCTTTTAAAGGTGCCCGTGCTGCTATTAGCGCTAATAAAACCTATTATCGCGCATTGTCGCCCTTAGGCTACGTTGTCGCGTTAGGCACCTAGGTCCTAGGCTGTTTCAAAATCAGCGTGCTATTAGCGCTAATAGCGGCACGGGCACCTCTAGGGCACTAAATGCCACCTTAAATAACTTTTTGTTGGCTATTAATTATCTAGATATTGTTACAGATTTGGAACGAGGGAATCTAGGGCTTTTAGAATTAAAAGGAATCTAGCAAGTTATATAGTAGGGGAGATTTTACTAAATAGGTTTAGCGTAGGATTTAATTAAGGTTAATTAATACTATATAATATAGTAGTAAGTTTAGATATAGAGTATATCTCTAAGGTAGACTTAATAGCTCTACACGCCTAGCGTAATTTACGCGGTATAACGCGTAAGTCTCCTAAGTAAAAAAAGCAGGTTTAGCTACTTTAAAATAATAATATTTAATAAATATTGTTGTTTTAGCGTGCTAGAGCTCTAGCGAATAAAAGGCTTAGCATATAAAATTACTATAAAATACTAAAGACTAGAAATATTAATACCTAATTAAAAAAGTCTTATTTTTATAAAGCTCTTAGCTTATTTTAGACGTAATCTTTATTTATTTAAAAGAAAATCTCTAATAATTAAATAGGCTGTAACGTTCTAGTGTACTATAAATAGTACTAAAAATAGAGAAAAATATAGTCTTTATTTTTAAAATAAATAACTTTTATAAAGTTACTATTTTTAGTATACTTAAAATAGAAATGTTTCGTTTATAAACATGTTTATAAACAAGTTTTAAAACAAAACGCTTCTATTTTAAGTACTTCTATAAATAGTAAAAATATTCTTTTATATTCTTATTCTTTATATTATTTCTATACGCGTCTAAAATTCTTAGCTATTTCCGCCTATTAGAAAAAGGGTTATTTAAGTTTAAAGTTGTAGCATTTTGTGCCTTTGCTACTAGAGGCACGGGAGGTCTGCCTATAGCGCTATAGGCACCCTCTAGGCAGCACTTAGCAGCTATTATTACTATAGGCAGGACAGAGGCACGACCTGCCTTGCCTTTACTACCTAGGGCGCCCTTAGTAGTAAAGGCAGAGATAGGTCTAACCTGTGTTAGAATTGTATTAGCCCCTAGCACCTCTAATACCTCTGCTACCTTAGGCACAGTGTAGGCACGCTGTAGGCAGACCTTAGGTATAGAGCTTGCAAAACCTCTCCTAATGTTAGTAGGCTCCTTATATAAAGGTCCTAGCTAGAAGGAGAGAGTAAGAATAGGTGCTTCTCCTAGATTTTCTATACTACTATACTTTCTATTAGTAATTTTATATAGTTTATTACCTAGAGTATTAGGAGGCCCTAGAAGTAGCTATAGACCTTTAGTATTTAGGGTATTTATAAACGCCTTACAGATTATATAGTTAATAGCCTTAAAGTAAGTTAGTTACTAGCCTTTAAAGTTATCCTTTAGGCTTTTAGCTAGAGTATATCCCTTAGTTATTAATATATAGTACTCTGCTAAGAGGAGTCTAGCATATCTATTAAGTTCCTTCTTTAAGGTATCTTCCTCTAACTTAATCTTATCTTTTTAGTACTCTAAATCTATATAATTTCTTAATATTCTAATACTAATTATAAGGATTCTAGCTATTTCTTTATATAAGTCTTCTAGCTAAGAGGATTAGCTTACATAGGGTTAGTTTTAGGATATAGATTATTCCCTAGAGTAGAAAGGTAAAGAAGGTAAATTTACTATTTTATTTATTAGTTAGTTACTACCTTATTTATATAGCAAATTATTAGGTGTATTTAATATACTATCTTCTTCTCTTCTATATAGACTATTAGTTACTTCTTATCTCCTACTTAGGTAGAAAAGGTTCTCTAAAGCCTATGCAGAAAGGAAGTAATCTCCTCTCTTAAAATAGGATACTAGACGTAGTTAGACTAATAGATATAACTCTAGATTTAAGGTAGGTATAAAATAGAGGACTATACGCAGTAAAACTAATAGTATAACTCTGTCTTCTACTCTTACTAATCTATAGTTTATTTAACTACTAATTAGTGTTAAATAGGCTATCTCTGCACTTAATAAGTAGATAGGATCTTATAATATATTATAGCAAAAGCAAAATAGTATAAAGATTTAAGTATTTAGGTTTAGGTATAATCTATATACAGAGGCAAGGTAAGGGGTAACTTCTAGTGCTAAGGCCGACTCAGCACTAGGCGATTACGTGATTAGGTCACGTAATTAAGTCACATAATCGTGCCTGTACAGAGTACGGATAAATGTCTTATTTATAAACATGTTTATAAATAAGTTTTAAAATAAAACACTTCTATTTTAAGTACTTCTATAAATAGTAAAAATATCCTTTTATATTCTTATTCTTTATATTATTTCTACACGCGTTTAAAGTTCTTAGCTATTTCTGCCTATTAGAAAAAGAGTTATTTAACTTTAAAGTTATAGCATTTTATAGCTTTACTACTAGAGGTATAGTAAGTCTGCCTATAGTAATAATAGCTACTAAGTATTACCTAGAGGGTGCCTATAGCGCTATAGGTAGGATAGAGGTATAACCTACCTTACCTTTACTACCTAGGGCGCCCTAAGTAGTAAAAGTAGAGATAGGTCTAACTTATGTTAGAATTATATTAGCCCCTAGCATCTCTAATACCTCTACTACCTTAGGCACGGTATAGGCAGACCTTAGGCATAGAGCTTGCAAAACTTCTCCTAATAAAGGGGTTGCGTTAGCAGATAAATAGTAGGCTAAAAAAGAGAAATAATAATAAAGAGTTAGGAAAAGGGAAAAAGAATATAAAGGGATTTATAGTAGTAAGCTAATTTAAAGAAAAGAAACACAAACTTTAAGACCCCCTAGCCTGCTTAATCTAGCGTCCCCTACATCTTAAACTTACTACTAATTATCTTAGTATATCTAAATTACTTAAATTTAATACTTATAGCTCTCTTAGACTTATAGCTTAGGCGTATAGCCTAGTAGAAACCTGCTAGTTCTCTTATTTAGAGAACCTTTATATTCTTACATAGACTACCCTACTATCTTATCTTATCTTATTAAAGATCTAATCTAATAACCCTACTACACCTTAAAACTTGCTAAAATTATAATTAAATTAAATTCCTTTTAACACCCTAGCCTTTTACTCTATTTTCTGCTATCTTAATATTAATCTTATCCCTAGAGGCCTACTAGATAGACTAGTAAGGATAAGAGGAAGGAAAGATAAGTAAAATAGAGATACTTTTTCTATTTTCTAGACCTAGTATAGCTATTAGAGATAAGATAACTCTAATAGAGTAAAAATAGTTTTCTTCTATCTTCTTCTATTTTATATTACTTTCTTTTATTTTTCTTATTAAAAAGAGGAGGAAATAAAGAGGAGGAAACAACTAACTAATAACTAACAGAAAATGTCCTCTCTAATAGAGAGTAGTAGAGCTACCCTAATAAGGTAAAGAAAAGAGAAAGAGAAAGTAACTATAATCTCTACACCTGCACCTTCTACTACTAAATTAATAATTAACTACTCTCTCCTGCTTTCTAATAATTACTCTAAGCTAATACGCTTAGATAATAAATTAGCTACCTAGCCTACTAAGCCTGCTCTACTACTACTACTACTAATACTAGCTAAGACGAGAATAATTAATTAATAGTTACTAACTAAAGAATCTTAAACCTAGTACCTACTACTATAGACTAGCCTTACTTTGTTAACTTTTTAATTCTTACTACTTACGACTACGACTACCCCTAAGGCAAACTTAGCTAAGGAAGTAATTAAGATAGCAAGAAATATAGTAATTTAAGTAGCAGTAATAGCAGATATAAAATAGAAATAAGATATACTCCTAGACTTTTTAAAAGTCTTTTAAAACTATATAAAGATAGAAAGAGTTTAGATTTCTACCTCTACTAGTCCTTCCTCTCCTCCTTCTTTAACTATAGTAAAAGCTTAAAGCAAATCCTACGTAGTAGCACTAAGTAATAATAAGATAAAAATATAACCTACGCTAACTATCTCTACCTCTACCCTAAGCCTATCTAGGTAAAATAAAGTAGCTAAGAAGTAATAAGAGAAGAAAGAAGTATAAGAAAAACAACTTATTATAATAGTAGAAGATAAAAAAGCAGCAGAGGCTATTAATCCCCTAGCATAGAGAAATACTATTAATATTATCTTAGAGAAGAACGTAGTAGCAAGTATTAGCTTATTAGTAAAGAAGAACCTTATCTTTATAATAATAGATAGCTATAATGCAGACTACCTTCTTTTTGTTTTTTTTTTAAATTATTTATATTATAAGTATCTATCTCTAAACTAAGTATAATACTACTTATACAGCTACTAGGGCTATAAAGCGCCTATCTATCCTGCTAGCCCCTCTTTCCTAGAGTCTTTTTATAGTAGGTAGAATAAACAGAAATAGCTAAAAAGCTAAGGGAGTAAAAAAAGGTAAAAGGTCTTTATATTCTGCGTTTTATATTATTTTAAAAGGCCTTAAAAGGCTCCTATTACTTCTTAAGTAATATCTAAGGTAAATATTATAGTATAGTAAAGAGGTGTTAGCAGGACGACACCTAATTAGACGTTAATAGATTATTACATAATCTGCAAAGTTTAATTATAGCTTAGGGAGTAGCTAGTAAGTATAGCGTTAGCATAATTACGTGTCTTAATAGGTATAAATAGGTATTAGAGGTAATTCCCTTTTATAATTATATATTATTATATAGGGAACTTAATCTACTATTTAATCTTACTTTAGACTATTTAATTATAAGTTAGTAAAGAACCCCTTACCCTATACTCTACTATAATTTTTAGCAAAGCCTATAAGGCTATTAATAGTCTATTAAATAGAAAAAAGGAGGAAACCTTAAAGAATAGTAAATAGAAGAATAATAATAATAAACTATAATAAGAGCTTATTAGAGGGGTCCTACATAACATTATTATTAGAAGGCCTAAAGTAGGAACTAAAATATAATAAATTAACTAAGGATAGATATTTAAAACTAGGGTAAAACCTAGCAGATACTAATATAGAGTTAGTAAATAACAGGAAATAATAAGGCGTTATATCTAAGAAAGTAATCTACTTAAAGTAAGTAAGTTACTTAAGGTAAGTAATAGAATAAGTATTAGTAAGGCGCTAAGAAATAACTACTAATTAGTAAGGGGTTATACTAAGAAGGCCTTAGGGTATTAGATAAGATAAATTAATATAATAAGGGGTTCTATTAGCAGATAGAATAGTAGGCTAAGAAGAAAATAATAATAAGGAGATAGAGAAAAGTAAAAGGGCTAAAGGAGATAGAAAAATTATAAGAAGGAAGAAAGAAAGAAATAATAAAAGAATAATAATTAATAACTATAAGAATAGTTAAAAGAGACCTACTAACCTATTACTAATAATACTAATACTTATATTTTTCTAGAAATCTATTAGTTCTTTTATTCTAATACTATTAAAAGATAGTTATACGCTCTATGCTTTCTAAAATAGCTAGATATTATAGAAAGATGTTAGGACTATTAACTATGCTAAAGAATTACGTACTAGTAATCCTAAAGCTAGTAAAAAAGGCGCCTACTTCTTTAAAATTAACTAGCCTATTAGTAACTAGACTATAGGTACTAAAGAATAATTAGAGCTATAGAAAGAATTATAAAAATACGTTAAAGGCCTTAGATAATAATACCCTATTAGGGGATAGTAAGGAAAAGGAAATAAATCCTAGACTTTAGCCTATTAAGCTGCCCCTAGTATCCTAAGAGCCTAGCGCTACCCTAATACTAGTATTACTAGTAATAGAAGGACTTTAAGAGTAATAGGTAATTATTAAACTTAGCCTAACTAATAGTAATACCCTATACTTCTTAGGCCTAAATATAATAGAGTTCTTAGATTACTATAATTTTATATATGCTAGGGCTTAGTAAGGAGTAAAGAATTATAAGGATAAAGTGCTATACTTCTATAAGCAGACCTAGTTAAACTTTATTTAAATAATTCTAGAATACTCTTATAATTATATATTATAGGAGGCCTTTAAGACTATCCTAAAGAAGAGATTTTAAAACGCTAATAATAGTATATAGAAAGGGACTTAGGTATACTTAAATAGTTTTATTACTTAAGTAGCCTAGTAATAACCTAGCGTTAACCTTTTAGAGTACTATTACTAGTTTATAGTTAATTTCTAGACAGCCTTTATAAGAAAGAAGGTAATAGCTTATAAAAAAGAAAGTCTATTTTACTAAGGTCTAGATATAACTAATTAGCAGCTAGTTGCGTTTTTTATACCTAATAGACTAGATATTAATAATATAATAACCTTCTACCTTAAGCTAATCTTTAACTATATCTAACGTTACTATAATTAAATATTAGAAATAAAGATGCTTAAGACCTTACTTATTACTAGTATACTAAAATAAGAATTAACTAAGCTAATAATAACTTTACCTATAGGTATATTAGCTATTTCTAATATAGTTATAAACGTTAACCTTTAGATTATTAAACTCTATAATTTTATAAAGGGGATAATATTAATAGTATAAGAGTTTACGTATTAGAAAACTACCCCTAATATTAAATAGAGCTTTAAGAACCCTATAAACTAGTACTACGCCTAGCGTGCCCTTATTAGTTCTACCCTATACTAAAAGTAGGTAGATAAGACGTTCTAATTATTATTTGCCTTTATAATAAATCTAAACGCAGATGTAGAGATTATAAGGAATTAAGAAGTCTAAAGAGACGTCTATAAGTATTATAGTAAGGTTAGATATATAATTTAGAACTATAAACACATATAAGGATTAAAAGCAAATAAGTAGATCTATAATTAATAAGATAAAAATAAATAGTTATAATACTTCTTTAGCTAATAGAGTACGCCTTAAGAGAAACTTCTTAGAAGACTACTCTAGGGCTTAGGAGAATTACTCCTATAGCTCTATAATAATATTAAGGACTACTTAAATATCTCTAATACTTAGCTAGGGGATAGGGTAGAAGTTATTTATATAGATAGGTTTAAGAAACTAGCAGCGCTAGGCCTTTATAAATAGGAGCTAAGTACTAAAATACATAATACTAAATACTAGGGAACTATAACTAATTATTAATAATAGGTAATTAAAGACTTTTAAGGGGCTATCTACTTTTTATAATTAGTAACTAAAGAACTAACTAATAGTACTATAGTATATACTACTACTTAGAGTATAACGCAAAGCTAGTCTCTAATAGATAGAAATAGCTAGGTTAAGGATTCCTAGGTATAAAAACTACTACTAAAGGCGCAGATAAAGAATATATACTAGGGGGCGCCCCCTCTAAGTATAAAAGATTTAATAGCTAATAGTAATATATTACTATAACGTGCTTTTATACCTATAATAGACTTATAAAACCTTAAACTAGATAATCTTATAAAATTAGTTAATCCTTAATAAAAATAGTAGGGGGTAAGTAGCCTGCTAATAAAACTTTAGAAGGCACGTAGGGTAATTACAGCCTAATTAGAATAAGATTTAGTTAACGTTCTCTAATTATTAAACGTTAACACGCTAGTAGGTATAGTATTATTTTAAGAAGTCTAAGGCCTTACTATTATATCTCTACTTCTTTAGTCTAGTATTATTAATATAATATTGCAAATACTAGTATTAGTAAGGAACTATTAAGGCCCTTTAAACTAGGGAGGTAGTAGTAAAGTAAGTGTAATTAAAGAAGCCTTAAAAGAACGTAAATAAGGTCTTATTAATAAACTTAGTATCTTTTAATAATATAACCTAGATTAAGAAAATATTAGCTATAAAGAAGAGAATAGGAAGATAGTAACTACGTATTAAGACGCTTAGGAATAATAATAATAGATAGTAAAGATTTCTAAGGAGATCTTTATCTACTAGGTTAGTATTTATAGTTATATAGCTTAAGGTTTACTTAATATAGGTTTATAATTAAACGTAATTAGGCTAGTATTAGCCTAAGCACTAAACCTTTAGATTAAGGATATTACTTAAGATTACATACCTCTAAGCTAAAGAACTAGAATAATATTAGTAGATAGTAGACTTAATCCCTTTATTAGCACCTGCTAGGCAGTGCTAGTAATAATTAGTTAGGTTATTATTCTAACATACTTTTAAGTAGTAAGGAACCTTTAATAAGTACTTCTTTTTAGTATACTATTCTATATAAGCGTAAGGCTATTATTAGAATTCTTAACTATAAGACGCTATAAATATAAGATTTAGTTACTAAAAAGTAATATAAGAGTATTATTCCTAGAAATAGATCTTATACTAATTATTAATACTATACTAAATAAGCCTTAGGGAAATAGAAACTAAGTATACCTACTAAAGAGGTATACTTAGTTTAGATAAACTTAGAATATAAGTTAATAATTCTTTATAAGGACTTAGAAATAGAGGATAATTTTAAGCGTAACTTTATAGAAATATAAAAGGAAATATAATAATATATAGTAGCCTAATATATCTTTAATAAGAGAATTAGGAGTAGAGAGGTAAATACCTTATATAAGATAGTAGTGTAGAGGGTTTAGCCTATAGATAAGCTATAAGAAGATATACTAATAGAGCTTAGCTATCTAGATTAGTAATAATATATAATTACGTAATAGGTAGTAAAGAATAGTATAAAGCCCTATATTCCTAGGCCCTATAATAATATCTTTAAGTAACGCTATATCTCTTTCTTAAGAGGCACTTAATTAACGCTAGTAAGACTAGAAAGCATGCATATTAGTAAAGACCTATAGCTAGTAGAAATAGAATTACTCTATAAGCTAATATTTAATTAGAAAGTAATAATTACCTAGGACTTTTTTAAGATAACTATTATCTATTCTAACGTTCAACTACTATATAAGATTTATACTAAACCCTATAATACGTAGTAGGAGAAAGAGTTTTAATACCCCTAATAATTAAAGCGCGTTGCTATTAAGATAATTTAGGAGAGGATTAAGAGAGGTACTTTTAAACTTACTAATAGTTAGTATTATAACCTATAGTTCCTAACGCTAAAGAAACAGCCTAGCACGTACTAATTAATTAATAATACCTAGATCTTAAACAGCTATACTATTTAGGACGCAAACCTGCTACTATTAGTTAATAAGTTCTTAAAAAGATTAGCTAATTAAGCTATCTATTCTCTCTTTAATTTCTTTTTAGGGTATAATTAACTACTACTTTATATTAAGAGCTAGGATATAACAGCCTTTATAACGCTAATAGGGTTAGTTTAATAATACACCCTACTAATAGGCGTAATAAACTTAGTATAAGCCTTTATTAGAATAGTAATAAAGATCTTTAAGGAACACCTCTCTAACGCATGACCTTTTATTAATAATATAGTAGTAGGTAGACCTTAATTAAAATATAGTAATAAGCTTACGCAGCTAGGCGTCTAACGCTACGTACTAAAGTACTAGCAGCAGATTAACTATATACTAGCAGACATTAAATAGGTAAAAGTAATAATCTTAAAGCCTAAATTATTTTAGGTAGTAGAGTAACTTAGGATTATTAGTTATAAGGTTAATAGTAATAGCTAATACCTAGAGGGTAAGAAGGTAGAGAAAATATTAAAGTATCCCCTATATAAGAGTATAAAGAGAGTTTAACAGTTTATTAGTATTTACGTATATTACTAATAATAAATCTCTAGTTTTACGTTCTAAGCAGTACCCTTATCCTAATTATTATAAAAGAATACGCTATAGGAGTAGGGAGAGAACTAGAAGAAGGCTATAAATAACCTTAAAAGGGCTATAACTTTACTACTAGCGTTAGCTTATCTTAACTATAAATTAGAGTATATAGTATACCTATATATATATCTAAGTAAGATTAGTACTAGGGCTGTCCTTAAATAAGAGGGTAAGGATAATTAATAATATTCTATCTAGTTTAAAAGTACTCTTTAGTCTAAAGAGTAATTATAGTAGTACTCTATAAAGCTTAAGTATAAAGTAGTCTTATAGGCGCTTAAAAAGTATTAACTATATCTTTATAGTGCCTAATCTATAATTAAAATAAATACGTAAACCCTTATCCCTTAACTTAATAGGTTATTAATAGACCTTTCTAGCTTTATAATAAATTAGTAGCTAGCTGTAATCCTGCTCTAGGAATTTAAAATCTAACATGTTAAAGAGAAGAAGAACATAATTACTAATACCCTATTAAGGTACCCTTAGTTTAATAGGTAGTAACTACTAAAGCTAGATAAAGAAGACCTAGAGCTATTTATTAAAGCTATAATAAAGAAGGGAGAAGAGCAGGAGGTAGTTTATATAAAAGAGGAATAAATACTAGCATCTTGCATTCTCTATAGTACCTATTTAGAGGATTTAGAAAAGATTACTTAGTATCTGTAATAGGCAAGGCTATAGTAGCCCTTAGACTCTGCCCTTAGAAGTATAACTTAGATTTACATCTTAGATAGATTATAGACCCTTAGAAGCTTAGAATAGAGATATAATTATCTAGACTTAGGTAGAAGCTTACTTAGCATGTATATATATATTCTGTAGCTTAGAGCGTTACTCTGCTCTTTATTAAATTATAAGTATTCTTTTTAGACTATAAGCTCCTTAAGCTTAGCCCCTTACAGTATCTCTATATAATAAACTATCCTACTAGGTTAAGTAGAAAAGAGAAGTAATAATTTTATAGAAAGGCTTAGAGCTTTTTTAAGAGGGGTAGATATTTATTTAAGAAAGTATTAAGGAATATTCTACTCTAGAGGGTTATTAATAACCCTAATATCTAATTAACCCTAGTAGAGAAAGTATACACGCAGCTTGCTTATTAGGGGATTTAAATAACCTTTACAGCTCTCTTGCTTTAATATTAGTAAAAAGGACTTTACTAAATAACTTAATAATAGCTTACTAGATGCTATAGTTACTAAAAGAAGTAAGGCTATTAAATATAAACACAGCTTTATACTACCTTTATAAAAGCTCTTTAAGACTAGTAAATAGTTAATATTACTTATATGCTAAAAGGTTAGAGAGAGGCTAAATACCTTATTATAGCCTGTAAGTACGCATTAGGGTAGGTTAAAGTAAGGGCACTAAAAGTAGTAGACTTACTAGTAGTAGCCTAATTTATATATAAAGAGGTTATCTACTAATAGGGTACCTTCTTAAAGCTCTCTATTAATAGCAGATTAGAGAATTAAGGAGTGTTAGAAGTCCTTATAGCAGTATTTAGCATTATAATAATAGTAGTATTAGCCTATAACTTAAAGGCCTAAGGCCTAATTAAAAGAGGATATTAATAACTAGTTACTATATTAGTAAAACTTAGGGGGTAGTAGGTTAATAGGTTATATATAGTCCTATAGGCTAATTAAGTAAGTATAAGGAGAAGTACTAGATACTTACTAATATAGCTAGTTCTAGGATAAAATCTAATCCTACTAGTAAAGCTGCTAATACTAACCTAGTAAAGCCTCCTATAGAATAAAATCTACTTTATATCTAATATACTTATAGTAAGAGTATAATAATTAGAATTTAGAAATAAGGACGTATTAGAAGCCCTTAAAAAAAGCCTAAGACTAAGAATATAAGTAATAGAGGAATAGAATATAACTAAGGACCTATATATAGTAAGCTTCTAAAAGAGTAACTTAGTACTTATTTAAAATTTAGTAAGAGAGAAAGATATAATATTAGTAAAAAGGTTTAATAATTACTAGCTAGGACTTTACTAAGTTAGGCGTAAAGGTTTTATAGATTTATACTACTACTTAGAAGATATAAATAGCACGCCCTTTTAAAGCATAATTACTAGTAATTACTTAAAAGGGTTTATATAATAAGACCTTAGTATAAAAGGATAATAGTTACTTAGACAGATAAAAGCCTATAATAAAGTAATACTAATTATAATAATTTATCCTATACTATATATAGGAAACCTAGATAGAAATTAAAGATAACAGTATTATAGTCTAGCTAAAGACTAAAAGCTAAACTATAGGGAATTAAAAGTAATAGAATATTAATATAAAGTAGTAATAGAACCTATAATAGTAGTTAGCCTAGATTAATAAAGGGCACCTTTACTAAAGGTAATTATACTACGTAGGCTATAGCTAATTTAAAGGGATAACTCTAATACCTTATTAAACGCGTCTAACTAGTAGGTTTTAGCTAAAGGCTAGCTAAAGAGAAGGAGGGGAGGGGTATTAGTAGTAAATTAGAAATAGGGCTAAGAATTATAGTAAGGAATTATATAATAAGGGAAGAATAGAAGTCTTTTAGAAAGGCTAGAGCTAGATATCTATTATATAGGTAAAGGAGTAAAAGGTAAATAGTCCTAAGGGACTATTATAAAGTATTAAGACCTAATTAAGAAAAGTAAAAAATACTACCTAGAGAAGGCTATTATTAAAGAGAATGCCTAGAAAACACCCTAATTTATTACTAATTAAAGAGGCTACCTATTTCTTACTAGATTTATTATCCTTCTTACTCTTTCCCTTACAGGAGGATAAGGGGCTCTTAGGTAAACTAGTAACTTAGGAAAGGTTACTAGTATAATAGTAATATCCTAAAGGACTATTAACTTATATAAGTAAACTACTATAAGTAAAACCTTTAGTTTATATAGGAGAACTATAATAGAACTTATAAAGAGGACTACCTATATTAAAGAAGCCTTAGAAAGTACTAGAGTTAGAAATATAGTTAGAACTATTACTATAGACTAAAGCCTTATTAGAACTACCCTTATTACTATTACTAGCAGTATAGGAATAAGTAATTATCTAGCCTAATAGAGAGATCTATAAACTAGTATTCTAATAATAAACTAGAGTTAAGGTATTATTCTTAGATAGAATAAGTACTAACTTATAAGAGGCAGATACTAGAGTAGATAAGAAGTTATTAGCTGCACTTTATAGAAGATTACTATCTAGGCGCCTTATATAGGATAATTAGAAGGTAGAAAAGAAGAGAAAGATAAGAATACTTATAATATATAAAGTAGTAATTAGTATTTCTATTATAAGCGTAATTATTATAAGCCCTATAGTTTAATAAGTAATTATTAGAGGTATATAACTACTAGCAGCTACTAAAGATAAAAAAACCTTAACTAGAAGACGTATAGTAAGAGTAACGTAAGTAGCTAGTATACTTAAAGTTTCTAATAGCTATCTATTAGATAATTACCTCTATATTAGTTTTATAAAAGCTGTAGGCTAAAGGCTTATTATAAATACCTATACTAAAGAATTTAGGTATAGTTACTCTAGGTTAAATATTAAGCTAGCCTTAAGTAGCTAGGCTGTGCTCTATATTATTAGGATTAATAGTAAAAGGTAGTAGGTAAGTAGGTAATAGGATACTATTATACTAGAGAGTCTAGATAAAGCGCTGTAGGGTGTAAACGCTAAGGGTATTAAGAGGCTTATATGCGTTTTACTAAACTATTAGAGGTTAGTAGAAAAAGAAAAGTAAAAAAAAAAAAAGGAGGGATATAAACGCTACTTAAGGATAAACTACTTTATAGTCTTAGAAGGGTAACTATAAAGGTCTAAGTTGATATTACTATAACTTAGGGAACTATTACTATAGAGATCCTTCTTACTACTACTACTACTACCTTTATTACTGCCTATACTAAAGGTAGTAAAGCTAGTACTAAAATTAATAGAGGTTATAAGGATAAGTAGATATTATAAGGAAAGGTAGGTTAAGGAAGAAGTTAATTAAGGGGATTTAGCTAGAGAAAGTAGAAAGTAGAAAGGAGGGAGGTAGTAAAGTAAAGGAAAGAAGAAGGGTAAAAGGATATTAACGTCTTTTTATATTTATAGGTATTAGTACCTAAAAGGCCTCTTTTACTTATACCCTAGCGTTTTCCTTAAGAAAGTATTATAAGCTTATTACTATATTAGTAAGACATAGTAAATATAGGTAATTATTAGTAGTAAGTTATAACTTTATTAGGTAACTATATACCTAATTACCTATAATATAATATTAGATTTATAATACGCAGTTAATAAAGTTATATTACTTAAATATAACTATCTTAAAACTAAAATAAGTATAAGAAGCCTAAAGAATAAAGATAAAAGTAAGAAATAAAATAATAAGGAAACCTAACTACTCTGCGCTAGTAGTAGTATCCTCTTCTAAAAACTTATTTAAATTACTTACTAAGAACCTGTTAAACTTATCCTCCTTCTTATTATTAATCCTAGTAAGACTAGCTAGAAGAGTAAATAGGGTATAAAAAGAGGCTAGCACCTAACTAGTAGAATATAGGGTCCTAAAAAAAGCTAATAAAAAGATTAAACTATTATTAGAGTTATTAATAACCTTCTTACTAAGAGCCTTATAAGCCTTTTAGGGGTAACTAATAAAAACTAAAAGAAAGAGTTAGTAACTAAGGAGCTAGCTATAGGAGAGAACTATACTTATAGACTAATGCTGCATTAAGTACTTCCCCCTTTTACTATTAAAGGCACAGGCGTTATAAGTACCTTAGTTAATAAGTTTATCCCTAATATAGAATTATTAGTAACTAAGTAAGATAGCCTAGTTACTAGCTGTATACTAATTATACTATAAGGGACTATAATAGTAATAATTACCTGCAGCAACCTATTAGACAGTAGCTTTAATATTAGTATTATAATATCTGCGTTTATTTAGGACCTCTAGAGAGTCTATATTAAAGAATTAATATACTATTACTCCTAGGGATAGATTAAAGGCACCTTAAGGGGCTATTAGGTTTTTATTATTATCTAAATTAATTACTAAGGAAAGCAGGTAGGCTAAAAGACTAATACTAGCTTAGTATAATTCCTAGAGAAAAGCCTAAAGGTTATACATAAATTAGGTATCTAAAGGCTAATTAGTATTATTATAAAGCTAATAGAGGATATAGTCTTTAGTAGTCCTTATAAGATACTTATATAAATTAGAGAGAGTATTACCCTTTTAGTAGGTAGTAGGCTATATCCTTTTTAGCGCAGTATTATTAGAGGGTAAGGCGTATAGGGGCATGCTGTTAAGGTATCTAAGGTAAATAGAGGCTAGAGGAGAGGAAAGGGATATAGAAAGGCAGGAGGGCATAACCTAAAGATATATTTTAGGTTACTAGATATAAACTTTAAGACCCCCCTACATGCTTAATCTAACGCCCCCTGCGCCCTAAATTTATCTCTAATTAACTTAGTATACCTAAATTACTTAAATTTAACACTTATAGCTTATCTAGACTCTTACCTCTAGTATACAGCCTAGTATAAACCTGCTAGTTCTCTTATTTAGAGAACTTTTATGTTCTTACACAGACTACCCCCTGCTATCTTATCTTATCTTATTAAAGATCTAATCTAATAACACTACTATAATACTAAAACAACTAAAAATAATAATTTTTAACTTCTTCTTTAATAACCTAGCCTTTTAACTCTGTTTTCTACTATTCTAATATTAGTCTTGCCCCTAGAGGTCTACTAGATAGGCTAGTAAGGGTAGGAGGAAGGATAAATAAGTAAAATAGAGATACGTTTTCTATTTTTTAAATCTAGTATAGCTATTAGAGACTAGGTAACTCTTCTAGAGTAAAAACAGTCTCTTATTTCTTTCTATTAAACATCCTTTTTATTTATTTTTCTTATTAAAAGAGGAGGAAATAAAAGAGGAGGAAACTAATAATAATAATAAAAATAATAAAAATAATGTCTACTCTCTTAGAGAGTAGCAGGAACGTCTTAGGAAGACGTAAAGGTAAGGAAAGAGCTTTAGCTTCTTCTTCTACGCTAACCCCTACTACTACTACTGCTACTACTACTACTACTGCTCTAATAATAGCTAAACTAATTTCTACCTACTCTATTCCCCTACTAATCTAAGACTCTAAACCTAAGTAATCTAGCCTTAGCTTAGATAATAAGCTAGCTACCTAGCTAACTAAATTAACTTAGAACCTTAATAAGACAAAGAAAAGGATAATTAAATAATAGTCCCTAATAAAGGAATTATAGTAATATAGACTACTACTATAATTAACTCTTACTTTAGCTCTACTACTTTACTTTACTCTACTAATAGTAATAATAATACTAAAGGTAAACTCTTTAAAGGCAGTAATTAAAATAGTAAGGAACTTAGTTATTTAGGCAGTAGTATTAGCAGATACTAAATAGAAATAGGATAAGCTACTAGATCTTTTAAAGGTATTTTAAAACTACATAGAAATAAGAAGAGTTAAAATTCCTAACTCCTCTACTTTTACCTTTACTCCTACTTTAGTAAATACTTAGACTAGATCCTATATAGTAGTAGTTAGTAAGAATATAATAACTTAGTCTACCTTTACCTCTACCCCTATATAGATTCCCTTTAGATAAAATAGGGTAGTATTAAAGTAATAAGAAAAGAAGGAAATATAGAAGAAATAACTTATTATTCTAGTAAAAGATAAGAAAGTAGTAGAGGCTGTAAACCCTTTAGTATAAAGAAATATAATTAATCTTATTTTAGGAAAGAATATAATAGTAAACGTTAGTATTTTAGCTAAAAAGAACTTTATTCTTATAATAATAGAGGGCTATAACGCAGACTGCCTTCTTTAGCACGCAGACTCCTAGAAATAAGCCCTATAACTTGCCTATTTAAGCATGCAGAAATAAAAAGACTAGGCTTTTCTAGTAGTATATAAAGTATATATAAATTATAACTTCCTTTAAAATATATAGGCACTAAAAGATAAAATTAAGGCCTTTAATAACATCTCTATTAGAGGATAACCTTACTAGCTTCTAAGAAGAGATAAACTAGAAGAGATAAAGATAAATAGCCTGCCTACCTTTTAGAAATTTACCTTAATTATTTTTACTATTAAGAATAAAGAATAACGTAACTAAATGCTATAGTAGAAATAGATTTTAATAGTAAAAAGCAGAGTATCTCTCTTAAAATACTACTTTACTATAGAGAAGACGTAGTATAGAAAATGCTATAAACTTAGATACTACATAGAAACCTATAGGGTAAAGGAATACTATAAATACTACTTAGAAGTATATACTATAAAGAACTATACTAGCTATATAAAGTATAAGCTAATAAGTAAAGCCTATAAATACTAAATAGCTATCTACCTAAACTACTAAGGACTATATCTAGTAACTAGCTTAGGATATAGGTATAGGCTAGCACTAAGAACTAGAAAAGTAGACTCTACCCTTATAGTTATTTAATAGTAGAATAACTAAAGAATAACTACACTAGCACAGAAATCCTAAATAAAGCAGCTTCTAAGTAGAGAGGAGAAATCTTATTTCTATAGAATAATGTAGGTAAAAGATAAGAAGTATAATAAACTCTACTAAAAATTACTTTTATAAAAAAAATAGACTTTATCCTTATTTAAGAACCTAGTATTTAGCTAGATAAATAAAAGAATATGTAGTTTTTATTCTTATACCCCTCTTATAATCTTATTCTCTTTACCTCTTCTCCTAGAAGGCCTAGAACTACTATCTACGCTAGAAAGAAAAGAGGTCTAGATTATAAGATTAGGATAGACCTTAGTAACTTAAGGGACCTTACTATTCTAAACATACTTAAGAGTACTAAGCGCTTCTTACTCTTAAACATCTATAATAAAAAGGAACTAGCTAAGGACTCTTTAATATAATAATAAGGGGCTAGAACTATAGAAAGACTTCTACTAGATCTAAAACTAGAAAACCTTTCTTTCTGTTAAATAGGCTATCTCTGCACGTAGCAAGTAGATAGGATCTTGTAATATATTATAGTAAAAGCAAAACAGTGTAAAGATTTAAGTATATTCAGATTTATATATTCTCTCTGTACAGAGGCAAGGTAAGGGGTAACTTCTAGTGCTAAGGCTAACTTAGCACTAGGCGGTTACGTAATTAGGTTACGTAATTAGGTTACGTAATTAAGTTACATAATTATGCTTATACAGAGTATAGACACTAGTAACTTTTTCTTTTTCTATAAAGTCCCCTTTACCTATATACCTCCTTTACTAATACGTATAATCCCTATACGCCTATCTAATTAAATATTTAACTTATAGAAGTAGTAATAGAAGTAATCCCTAATAGGATAGTTATACACTAGTATGCTAGATTATACGGAAGTTATAAGGCTCTAAAACTCCTAGATCTATTATTCTAGGTTAGATTCCTAGGTAAATAAGAGTATCTGTAGCTTAGTAATTGCACTATTAGCTAGAATTATAGGGTAAGAAGTAATTAAGTAAGAGAGAAAGGCAGAAACCTCCTCTATATAGTAGTAAATATTATCGTACGGAGTTATTTTCTATTTATTGCCCCTCTTTTCCTCCCTTAGTTACTAGGTTGCTAGGATTACTGCCTGCAGGTAATAGAGATCTATTACAGGTAAATTAGAGTTGTCTAATAGGCCTACTGCCTATATAAGGAGATATTTTTCTCTCCTCTTCCTCCTTCTCTCCTCTACTAATAATACTCTACCTCTATAACTCCTCTAGGTTTATGCCCCTTTAATAGCGTATGTGTATCTCTGTGCGGAATTTGTCGTACAGAGTTCCTTC
Source organism: Pleomassaria siparia CBS 279.74 (assembly GCA_010093715.1). NCBI lineage: Eukaryota > Fungi > Ascomycota > Dothideomycetes > Pleosporales > Pleomassariaceae > Pleomassaria > Pleomassaria siparia. The sequence goes on from MU005780.1 coordinate 382,102, forward strand.
CTGTAGAGACTGACTTTTAACAGACTTCCTAATAAACTTAACTTCTAACTTTTCTATATAACTTCTACTTTAACTTCTTCTTTCTATATAATCTCTATATCCTTATATAATTATCTACATAGCTCTCTAACAATCTAATGCTCCTAGAGGATAGGTTACTATCTTTAGTAGCCTTTAAGTTATTAATATCCTAGGTAGCTGCATCTAGGTAACTATCCTAATAGGACAGCCTACTAACTGCGCGTTTATGTAGGGGCTTTTAATTAATATAAGTCTTCCCTTTTGTATAGAGTTAGATTAGGCTTATATAGAGTTAACTTGTTACAGGATAAAGAGCGTGCAGTAGCTAACATGCCCTCTTAAGATATTATTATAGACTTACCTAGTAATACTAACCTCTGCCTTCTTATAGCTTATATTATATAACGTAAGGGGTATTTCTACGTAGTACTTATATAATCCTAGGGTGCTTTACACGTAACTGCCTATAGCTAGCGTTATAGTAGGAATATAGGGGCTAGACCCTTTAATAGTTACAGGGTAGTTACTACCTACTAGGCTAGTGCCTGTAGAAGCTGTGTCTAGCAGTCTAGGGGTTAGTCTTGCTAGTACTACTGTTAAGTGTGTACGGAGGGCCTTTAGCCTTATACGGAGTAAGGGATAAGAACTTAATAGTTTCCTTTAGACAGGAGTGTAAAGACCTAAGACAGGGGTAAAGTCTTAGGCATTAAGTGTAGTAGATTAAAGATCTTTTCTGTCTAAATTGTCTAAAAATAAATGTAATAAGTAATTAAAACAGTAAAAATTAATAAAAATTAATAAAAACATAATAAAAACATAAACCTTAACTAAAAAATAGAAAAATAAGTATAATGTGTACAGGTTATAGTAACAGGATTATATAAAAGGATTACCCTTCTATATAAGTAGAGCCTTCTCTTTATATAAAGGCCTCTACTTTAATGTCTAGGGTATTTAATAAGATTAGTTATTTAAGGGCAGGATTTAGTGCCTTTTTAGTAAAGGCATTAGCAGGGTTATTCTTGCTATTAATCTATTTAATCTTACTAATCTCCCTGTTTTTATACAACTCCCTTAGAGATATAATATCTATTATAAGTCTCTTCTTATTAGTTATGCTAAGCTTAATAAGGTAATTATATAATAATTTAGAGTCTGTATAGATAATAAGTAGGATAGGGGGGAGTTAGAAGTTTTATATAATTTACTAAAGTATTATACTTAGTGCAATTACACTGTTAAAACCTCTAACTATTCTATATAACTTACTTACTAAGACGCTCCTAGTAACTCTCTTACACTTAATTAAGTTCTAATAAATAATATTACTATAGATCTTAAAGCTATTACTATCTCCTATACAACGCTTATTTGCTAAGATAATAAGGAAGCTAAGCTGTAAGCTTAAGTCCTTATTATTAGTAAATAATCTATCTGTAAAGATAAAGAGCTTTATATAATCTAGCTAGATTAGTATAAATATAATTCCTTTTATCTAGTAATCTATTTACTAGGTAATGCGTGTGTTAAGTGCCTTAATATTATTAAGAGATAGAGTAGTTGTCTGTGCAGCAACTAACAGATTAAATACTGCCTTAGGTTAGCAGACTAAGGTAATGTACGCGCCTTGTACGCGCTGCTCTATATACTTCTAAGCAGCATCCTCTGCTATAGGGTCTACTATATAGAGATATTTAGCTTATCCCTTTTATTACAGGGATATTATTCTATCTCTATACGTAATTTTCCTACTATTAAACTCTAAAGGTTAGTCTCTAGATAGGATAGTCTTAGGTTTTGCGTAGAGAGTTACTCTGTGCAGTTCCTCCTCCTCTTTATATAAAAAATCTAGGGTTATAATACTAAGAGTGTTATTAGTTTGCAGGCTAGTAATACTAAAGGGGTTTTCTTCTTCCTCTATAATTAATAGGTAAAGGTTATATAAAGAGACACGTATCCTTAGCTTATCCTTATAGTAGTTATAGTATGTTTTAAACTAGTATAAGCCTAATTCTGCAGCACTATATAAGAGTTATATAATTCTAAGGATTATATCTAAAGGGAACTTATCCCTTAACTTCTTTAGTAGCTTTGCGTATAGCGTGCGTAATAGCTTATTAGTAGACTATATATAGGCCTATATAATGTCTCTTAGTTTGCATTATATTCTGTATAAAGCTATTAGGCTTATACTAATTACTAACAGAAGGCGCTAGCTTATTCTCTAGATAGTTAGTAATTAGGTAAGGATCTCTTCCTTCTCTACATCTAAATAGCCTGCTAACATAAGCCTAGACTTTTTATACAGCTGTGTAGACTTGCCCTTAACTTCTTATATAAGGCAGAGATTAAAGATCCTTCCTATGTACTTATAAGGGTTATAAGAGAGCACTTAGAAAGTGCTATTAGTAATAAGAGCTTCTATCTTTATATAGTCTAATTTTTTAAAGGGTGCTCTAGCAGTTATAATAACTCTATCCCTTCTTAGCTTTAGGGTAAGCTAATAGTCCTCCTCTTCCTTCTAGGTAAGGAGGGCATTAGTAATAGGCCCCTATACAGCCTTCTTAGGCCTTCCTCTTCTCTTTAGAAGCGCTAGTTTAATAGCTTCCTCTTATACAACCTTTCTAGGTCTCCCTCTCCTCTTTAGTAATACTAGGTTAACTAGTACAGGGACAGGTTTATTAGAATTAGAATCTAATATTAGGGCCTTAGTTTAAGGCTCGTGCGGGGTCTTAGGATCTGCATAGTAATAGGGCTTAACCTGCGTATAACGCAGGGTAAGTAGCCTATTTAGAAGGAGAATTATTACATCCCTTTTATCTATGCTATAGATTCTGTACAGACCTATCTATCCCTTATTTTCTCTCTAAGTAAGCACTTCTATACTAAGTAGCAGGCCTAGGACTTTGTGCAAAGTAGGGCTATTATAGGTGTTAATTACATAGTTAACTTCTCCTTTTACTTTCTTACTTTAGATTATTCTTATAGCTTTCTATATAGCATTTGCCCTTGCTATAATATTAGAGGAGGGAGGTAAATCCTAGTTAATCCTTAGGTAGATACTAAAGATAAGGAGTGTAGGAATAATTCTGTGCAGGCCTATAGTATTATTTAGTGCCTTTACTACTATCTATAGGATATCTTTGTTATCTATATAGGATCTAATTTTAGCTTTAAGAATATTAAAAATGCGCCTAAGAGGTGCGTGCGCACGTTTAATCTTACCTACTGCCTAATATACCTCTATAGGCATCTAGTAGTAGTATATACCTATAATCCTTACATAGTTATAGAAGTCTTTTAAGGTAAAGTTTATTCCTAGGTTATATATAATATAGTTTAGGGGCCCTTAGTATATATTAATCTAGTATTTGCAAAGGGCTTCCTAGGCATATTATACAGAGAGAGACTTTAAGAAGGTAGCAGCCTAAAAGGAGGTATCTGCATTAATAACATGCAGTATATCCTTATCCCTAATCTATATAACATTAATAATAATTTTATAGTTAAAGTAAGTATTATCTTTAATAGTAAACTTAAAGCAGCTTAGGGCAGTTTTATATAGTTAGTAAAAGTAGCAGAACTTCTAAATCTTATTTAGAATAGAGGCATCTATATTATATCCTACTTAGGTAAGTATTTTATAGAGTCTCTTTATACGCAGGTGTCTAAATCTTCTATATAGTCTCTAGAGTTTAGTTTCTATAAAGAATAATATAGCATCTACCTAGCTATAATTAAAAAATAGGTGCCCCTACTTCTATATAACTAGAATTACTAAGTTATTACTACGTATAATTAGGTTTAGAACGTTATTAAAGTATACTCTAAGCCTATCTATATCTGCTAGTAATAGTAGGAAGGGTATAGGGGTATCTAAGATATAGTATGTAACTATACTAAGCTTATTCTCTTTCTATATAGTACTAAGTAATTTAGCTAGGTTTTAGCCTCTAAAGCTTACATTATTATTATTTAGGGTCTAGTTAATCTTTACATAGGGGTTCTCCCTTAGGTAGGCTTTTACTTAGGCCTTCCCTATAGTAAAGATGCGTGCTGCTTTAGTGTCCTAAAGTTTACCTTAATATACTATACAGTACCTATCTTCTAGGATAAATTAATCTGCCTAGATAGCAGGTTCTATACTGTAGATGTCTTCCCCTGTTGTACAGTGTAAGTAGGAGGCAGAGGTAAGGAAGTAAATAGCTTCTTTATCTTCCTTATCCTTATCTTAATTTATCTCTTCCTCCCTACTATATACAGCCTCCTTATTACTATCTCTCCCTTTAAAATCTATAATATGCGCTGTAATAAATATGTATGTTAGCGTTTCTTTATGTAGATCCTTATACGCAGTAATGTATTACTGCCTTGCACAGGATCTCTTAGAGGGGGGATAGTTAGTTAACTAGCAGCCTTCCTTATAATAAATAAAATATTTCTGCTTCTTTACTCCTTTACCTTTAAATTAGCTGCGCGTAAAGGGCCTTCTACGCAACTAGGAACTCTATGCGCGTGCAGGGAAGCAACTAAATAATCTTCTTTTATTACTATTATTCCTTATATAGAAGGAGCTGTATCTGCAATCTGTATAGTACGCATCTACTTCCTCCTAGATAAATTAGCTTAATTATCTATCTAGAGTAACCTAGAGAGTAGCCCTTAGATTAGTAAATAGGCCTTTGCACGTAGCCTTAATATAAAATAATACTAGTTCTAGGTCTAGGTAGCCTCTATAGGCTTATATAACAGCTGTGTAAAGAAGTACTTCTCCCTTAAAGTTTCTGCCTAGAGCTCTTTAGGTAAGGGAGATCTTATTAATAAGAATCTCTAGAACTTTATATAGGGTCTTATCTAGGTTCTCCTACTTATACTGTGCAAAGGTAGCTCCTGTCTAGTCTATGTAGTACTAGTTATAGTTAATGTTTATATTAAAGTAAACATTAATATAATTATATAATTATTTCTAATTTAGGCTAGGTTCTATACTATGCAGGTAGAAAGTACTCGCACAATCCTCTAGGATGTTAGGAAATACTTCCTACTATATTAACTTAGGAATATCTAGGGATATGTATAATCTTATAAATAACTTTACTTTATCCCTTAAAATATTATATAGCCTTCTAGTATAGTTATTTCTCTTATCCTATAGCTTCTAGAACTAGATAAGCTTATCTATCTTAGTTTTAGAGTCTATAGTTTTATATAGAGCTAATACCCTTATAGGGTATAGACGTAGTAGTAGGTACGCATCTTATAGATCCTCCTTATAGGTTTAGAATAGAAATCTTTCTTTATTTACTATATAGTATAGAGTCTATAGAGTTTATATAAACTTACTAAATAGTTTAATCCTTAAGGGCCTTTATAAGGGTTATCTAAGTAAGGATAGTCTAGGACCTAGAGGGAGCAGTTATAAGGTCTGTGCTGCCTTAGTAGGCTCCTTATATAAAGGTCCTAGCTAGAAGGGGAGAGCAGAAGCAGGTGCTTCTCCTAGATTTTCTATACTGCTATACTTTCTATTAGTAATTTTATATAGTTTATTACCTATAGTATTAGGAGGTCCTAGGAGTAGCTATAGACCCCTAGCATTTAGAGTATCTATAAAAGCTTTACAAATTACACAGTTAATAGCCTTAAAGTAAGTTAGTTACTAGCCTTTAAAGTTATCCTTTAGGCTTTTAGCTAGAGCACGTCCCTTAGTTAGTAATGTATAGTACTCTGCTAAGAGAAGTCTAGCATATCTATTAAGTTCCTGCTTTAAGGTATCCTCCCCTAGCTTAATCTTATCTTTCTAGTGTTCTAAATCTGTACACTTTCTTAGTGTTCTAATACTAATTATAAGGATTCTAGCTATCTCTTTATATAAGTCTTCTAGCTAAGAGGATTAGTTTACATAGGGTTAGTTTTAGGATATAAATTACTCCCTAGAGTAGGAAGGTAAGGAAGGTAAATCTACTATCTTATTTATTAGTTAGTTGCTGCCTTATTTATACAGTAAATTATTAGGTGTATTTAGCACACTATCTTCTTCTCTTCTGTACAGACTATAAGTTGCTTCTTATCTCCTACTAGGATAGAAAAGGTTCTCTAGAACTTGTGCAGAAAGGAATTAATCTCCTCTCTTAAAGTAGAATAGAAACAGAGGACTATACGCTAATTACGCTCCTAGTATAACTCTGTCTTATCTTATTTTAAGGTAGGTATAGAACAGAGGACTGTACGCTAATTACGCTCCTAGTATAACTCTGTCTTCTACTCTTGCTAATTTATAGTTTATTTAACTACTAATTAGTGTTAAATAGGCTATCTCTGCACGTAGCAAGTAGATAGAATCTTGTAATATATTACAGTAAAAGCAAAACAGTATAAAGATTTAAGTGTATTTAGATTTGTGTATTCTCTCTGTACAGAGGCAAGGTAAGGGGTAACTTCTAGTGCTGAGGCCGACTTAGCACTAGGCGGTCACGTGATCAGGTCACGTGATCAGGTCACGTGATCAGGTCACATAATCATGCTCGTACGGAGTACGGACACTTTCCTTATTACTAGTAACTTTAACTACTACTATAGCCTATAGAACTTAGTAATTTAGAACCTAAACTAGGAGGTAAGAAGCTTAGTAGACTAGCTAGAGTAAAGAACCTACTAGCTACTTAACTAAGAATAATAATAGACTTTTTATAGGTTAAATCTCTGCTCTAGATCTATTATAAACCTAGCCTTTATCTTTAAATTAAGAGATAATAGCTAGCTAGATACTTAGTATAGAGTAAAAGATATAGGGTCTAATTATATTACTATTAGGTTTTTAACCTATACTAGATATACTATAAGGCACCTTAACTCTCTAGTAGAGTAAAGTTACTCTATTTAAAAGGTAGACTAAAATCTCTTTAAAGAATCCTTAAAGAAGGAAATTTAAAAGAGAGAGATTTTTTATTAGCTATAGTAAAGTTACCTATAGATAAGATAACTATTCTAAAATAACCTAAAAATCCTAAGGGATTTATAAGAAAATCTAAATAGGATTATAAATAACGTAACCTTAGTAATTTAGACTACAGTAAATAGTACTATCCTAAGGGCTAAACCTTATAAAAGATTAAAACTTTAGTAAAGTAAGAGGCTAGCTAAACTTAGGAAGGAAGTAAGTAAGGTATAAAGAAGATACTATAAATTCCTTAAACTAAATTACGCTAGGAAAGTAAAGGCTAGATAGAATACCTATCTTTATACTATTAAAAAGGTAAAGGCAGGAGGATACTAGGATACCTTCCTCTAGAACGCATAGGGAAAGGATATCTTTAAGGCTCTAAACTATATAAAAGACGCTACTATAAGGACTATTCTAGCCCTAGTATATAAATAATAGAAAGAAATAAAGATAGTAAAAAGCTTTAAAGAATAGTATATAGCCTTTACCTTTATACTATTTACTAGCCTACCTATAAGTACAGCTACCCTAGGTTAAAAAAACTATAAGGTAAAGAATTAGAAGTAGCTAGAGTTAGAAAAAATAGAAGTCTATAACGCTATCTTCTTTAGCCTAAATAAAGTACTAAGTATAAATAAACTCTCTTTTACTATCCTACGCAAGGCGTATATTAAGGCTAGTTATTTATTTTTTCTCCTCTACTAGATACTATTTATTATAGAATACTACCTAAGACGCTAGAGGGAAGTAATAGAAGTTATTTTACCTAAAGTAAATAAAAAGAATTACTTTTTGCTAAAATCCTACAGAGTAATATCCCTACTTAATTACCTAAGGAAAACCTTTAAAAGAATTCTAGTAACCTAAATTAGCTATCTAGCTAAAACTAGTAACCTACTCTAGGACACCTAGATTAAAAGAAGAAAATAGAAATTAGTAATTAATACAGGCCTTTTACTTTAGTCTAAAGTTTAAGAAGCCTAGTAGAAAAAGTACGTTACTACCTTGCTATTCCTAGATATTAAAGGGGCCTTTAACTATATTACTACTAACTAACTACTAGTAATATGCTAGACATAACAGCTACCTCTAGGCCTAATCTACTAGATAAGCTACTTGCTTTCCTAGAGATTTATTTAACTTAAGTTTAATAGCTAGACATAGCTATTAGAAAGGATTAAGATAGGAATACCTTAAAGGTTACTAATTTTGCTAATTCTCTTTCTCCTCTATATTTAAGACATCTATAGGCCTAGGCTAAACACCTTTACCTTCTCTTATATAGATAATATCTATATAGGAATAAGTACTAGGTCTATAGAGAAGCTTAAAGAGGTACTAGAAGAGATAATAATAGTAATTTTCTAAAAGGTAAAAGAGAATACTATTAAATTTAACGTAGATAAGACTAAACTATTATTTGCCTTAAAGAAGAGACAGGTAATTACCTAGGCTCTTACTATAAGAGGAAATACTATCTAACCTAGTAACCTAGTCTATTAGTTAGGATTCTTTTTAGATTTAAAACTCTCCTTTAAAGAGTATATTTAAAGGCAGATAGTAACAGCCCTATAAGTTTTTAATAGGCTATAAAGATTAGGGAATATATAAAGAGGCCTAAGTATATAGGCTACTAAATAACTCTATTTTACTTATATTACCTTTATTACTAACTATAGTACTTAGCTATAGTAAAGATAAAAAAAAAGGCTATACTAAAAAGCTACTAAATACTTTAAAACTAAGTACTTAGATAAATTCTAAGAGCCTTTAAGGGCTCTCTTATATAGGTAATAGAAATTAAGGTAGTAATCCTACCTATTAGCCTAAGGGCAGAGAAGCTGTGCTAATAGTATACTATTAGGACCTAGGCCTTTAGAGATAACTACTCTATTTATTAAGAGATAAGTTAATAGAACAAGTAGGGGCTACCTACCTAGTTAGAAAGCTTAGCTAAAAGACTTCTAAATACTTAGGGGCTAGAAAAAATCTTAATTCTACTAGTAAAGCTATTAATAAAACCTATTACAGCTTACGCTAAAGTAGTAATTTTAAAAGAAAGTAAGCTAGAAATAGTAAAGAACTATTAGACTTAGCTTAAAAGCCTTTAATAACCTTAATCTTATACTTCCTCTTCCTCTTCTCCTTTTTCTTCTACTTCTACCCTCTAAATAGTCCTACTCTATATAAATAGGTCTAAAAAGGGTAAGAATATAGTAGTAGTATTATGTTGTAAGGAGGGTATGTAACTAGCTCGCAGCTAATGTAGTATAGAAGGCTACTAAGGAAGGGGAGATATCTGCTAGGTGCTAAAAGAATATATCTTCGTATTTAAAGGTAAAAGGTTAATTTCTAATTAAAAACTAGGGGGAAACTAATTAGTAGAAACTAAGGATCTAAAAAAGAATTACTAAGTTCCCTTTAGAAAGCAAGAAAGATTAGGAGTAAAATTATGTATTCTATAATAACTGTCTTAACTGCTAGAGGTGTTATACTTCTCCTAGTAGCGTTTTTTTCTATTTTTTCTATGTCGTGTATAAGGATCTTATTAAAGATGCCCCGCCCTAGGTACCCCTCCTTCCTAAATAGGAAGTTACCTTCTACTACTCTATAAATTCCTCCCTAGTATTATTAGTTGCCCCTTAACTAATATCTTAAAATATTAAAAACGCCTAATAGATAGAAAGTGTTAATATAAAAGAGTAAGTAGAAAGAAAAAGAAAGAAACTAATAATAACAGAGATCCTCTAACTAATTACTATCTAAACCTTCCTCTAAGCTTTTAGCCGCCTAAGAAGTAATCTTCTTATTACCCTAAGATTTCTTTTATCTATCTTTAGGTTTAGCTATGTAAATCTAGGATAGCTTAGTAAATACATTAGCCTTAGTCTCTTTTCCTAATTCTTCTTCTAGCTTAGGAACGTAGTTACCTTCTATTTTAAAAAAGGACCTATCTTTATAGGCAAGCTGCTTATAGGCCTTAACTAATTCCTATAAGTTAAGAATATACTTAGTAACTTCCTTACGTTAAGCATTAATAAATTCCTAATAAGACTTCTTAGTTATATTAATATTAAACAGAGTAGTAAGCTTATAGAGAATAGGGGGTAAGTTCTATTAAACTTAGTAGTAAATAGCCTTTAATATATAAGAGTTAAATACTAGGGGAATTACTACTAGAAATACTATAAGAATACCTCTATACTTATTTAGTTAACTAAAGGGAAAAGTAGGTCCTAGAAGTAGATTATAGTAAGCCTTAGCTAACTTAGCATAGGTGCCTATAGGTAGGTGTTTTATTATCTTTATATTATCTTAAACTTAAATAAACTAAGGAAGTATTATTTACTATAAGTAAGTAGAAGGCCCTATAGATTTATATAGAAGTTAGGGATTAGAGATTTAGACTTCCCTAGCCTTATATATAACATCTACCTACTAGACTTTAGGTCTAATAATATTCTAGGCTTCCTTAAGAAAGTTAATTATATTATCTTATACTTAAATATTACGTCTTTTAGTTAATTCTTTCTTTTTATACTACTATTAATATTCTGTAAGTTTCTTATACATGCCTTCTAAAATAATTATGCAGCTCTTTAAGTTCTTATTATCTTAGAAGATACTGCCTTAGATTATCTTTATTCTATAACTATAGTAGACTGCGTTTTTAATATTTAGATTAATGTGCTTAAATTATGTCTAGGTGCCTAGCTTAGCTATCTTTATATAATATAGATATAAGATTAGTTAGACTTATTCTTATAGCATAGCATAGAGAGTCTAGTAGTAGATATTACCCTATACTAGTTACTATCCTAGTAAGTAATATTAAATGCAGCCCTATTTCTAATTAGATCCTCTATTAGGCAGGTAGTAATAGTAGTTATATATCTTATATTTAGTATTAATTACTTCTATAAGCTTAGGATTCTTAGTAACTTATAAAAACACGTTCTTAGTAATATTACTTATATCCTAGAAGGTAGTATAGTTATCTTCTAGATTAAGCACCTTTTAAATATTCTTAAAGTTAATTAATAGCTGCATAACTTAGGGTGCGAATTAATAGCTAAATAATTTATTTAAAGCGTAGATACCTTACTAAGAAGGTTTAAATAAGAGGTAGGTCTTCTTATTAGCTATTATATCTCTAATCTTGCTCTTATTAAAGTAATATATAAAAAGAAGCTTATTTAGCTAGGGGTATATAACACCTTAAGTAGTAAGACCTAGCTAGCTAGTAATAATCTTAGAGTAGTTATAGCACACATATTAACTATTCTTATTACCCTTTAATAATAATACGTACTACTTATCTAGAAAAGCTATAGTTTAGGCGTTAGTTGCGTTTCTAGGTCTAATCTTAACTATAGCGTTAAAGAAATCTTATTCTTTATAGTTATATTTACATAGTTATTTAGGGTTAAATATATAGGCTAGAACTTCTAGTTCTATATTATTATAAAACTTAGAGTTTTTATTTAAGTCTTCTAGAATAATAACTTTCTTTACTACTTTAGCTAGAACTAGGCGCTAGTTATTTAAGTTTTAAGCTACCTTTATTACCTTAGCTAAAGTAGCTGCTTATGCTAGAACTAGTTAAGGCATAGCCCTAGTAGTAATAGTATTAGAAGTAAAAGCCTTAATTACCTAATTTATGCTTCCTATAGTAGTCTGCAGAACTATATAATAAAGGGTAGTATCTATTAGTAATCTGCGCCTAAAGAGTAAATAGTAGATAAGGGTAGAGATAGTAATTATATTTCTGTAAGTTTATTCTACTACTATATTCTACTAAGTTTCTATACTATGCATAGGCGAAGATCCTTTAAGGGTCCTTAATAGGGAAGAGGTAGAGCTTAGTAGTAAGGTAGTAAGTATTCCTAAGCAGACTTGTATATAGCCTTATTATTATAGGCTTATCCTAGCTCTAATTAACCTAGAAATAGCGTTTAGAACTAGGAATCTAGTAGGCTTATAAAAGACGTAGTTATTCTCTTTAAGCTATTCTAGAGGCACAGTTTGCTTGCCTATGCCTTCTAGCAGCTAATCTATCTTCTTAGCAGTAAGTATCTATTATTCTTATATTACTAGATTCCTCTATTATCCCTTATAGGTGTAGTATCTATTAATAACCTATATTAGAATATTTACTGCTTTATTATATATGTTAAATTAGTTCTGCAATTTTCTATATAAGTTCTAGGCTTTACTAAAGTTAGCTCTATTAATATTAGGGTCTGCTTATTACCCCTAGCTACGCTTAATTTGTTACTAGTAGAATATAATATTAATAATTAGAGCTACCTTCTCTGCGGGCAGTTAGTTAGTAATATATTTAATTTAAGTAAGTAATATTTTACTAATCTAGAGGGCTAGAGAGAATAGCAGAATTACTTTATTTCTAAACTCTATTCCCTACTTAGCTATAATCTTATCTTATAGGGCTAAGATCTATTTTACTATAGTTTCTTTAAATTTATCTACTTTCTTTATATATGCGTAGTCTTCTTCTTATTATTTAATTCCTCTATATACTATTATAGCTTCTCTATTCTCTTAGGCGTATTAAGTAAGAGTAGTTATAAGGCATACTTAGTTAGTTAGGTAAGCGTATATGCTAGCTAGTATTTTACTATATATTTCTACGCAGCGTTTAGGTCCTATAAATTATAGGTATTTAAGGAAGTCCTTTACTAGGAGAGATCCTATAAATAGTATTAGGTACTTAGAGTAGCTAGAGAGGTCTATACTATAATCTAGTATTAGGTCTTTTTAATAGAGAATAAGAGCTGTAGTTCTGCAGCGTGTTTAAGTAGGTAAGGTAATCTATCTCTAAAGAGTCTAGGGCTAATAAGCACCTAGCGTAGGTAAAGTTAGGTCTTCTTAGTATTAATCTGCTATTTTAACTTCTAATATAGCAGGGTTATATATTATTTATAGTTATAGTTAAGTTAGAGTTTTATAAAGTTAGAAGAGTAAAAAGGTTAGAAGTACCTAAGGTAGTTTCTTATAGAGGTAGAGATATATTTAGAAGAGAAGAATATAAAGGTAAATTTATATTCCTTAAGGGTTTCTATAATAAGCTTGCTACTACTAGGTAGTATAAAGCTTATTATTTATTACGCTAATTAGATTTACTTTTACTAACCTTTACCTTTATATTATTTATAAATAATCTTTTTGTTAAATAGGCTATCTCTGCACGTAGCAAGTAGATAGGATCTTGTGATATATCACAGTAAAAGCAAAATAGTGCAAAGATTTAAGTATATTTAGATTTATGTCTTCTTTATATACAGAGGCAAGGTAAGGGGTAACTTCTAGTACTAAGGCTAACTTAGCACTAGGCAGTTACGTAATTAGATTACGTAATTAGGTTATATAATTAGGTTACATAATTATGCCTGTACAGAGTATAGACACTAGCAACTTTTTCTTTTTCTATAAAGTCCCCTTTACCTGTATACTATCCTTTACTAATACGTATAATCCCTATACGCCTATCTAATTAAACATTTAACTTATAAAGGTAATAACAGAAGTAATCCCTAATAGGATAGTTGTATACTAGTATGCTAGATTATATAGAACTTATAAGGCTCTAAAAACTCCTAGATTTATAGTATCTATTATTCTAGGTTAGATTCCTAGGTAAATAAAAGTATCTGCAGCTTAGCAATTGTACTATTAGCCGCAATTATAGGGTAAGAAGTAATTAAGTAAGAGAGAAAGGCAGAAACCTCCTCTGTATAGTAGTAAATATTATTATACAGAGTTATTTTTTATTTATTACCCCTCTTTTCCTCCCTTAGTTACTAGGTTGCTAGGATTGCTGCCTGCAGGTAATAGAGATCTATTATAGGTAAATTAGAGTTATCTAATAGGCCTACTGCCTATATAAGGAGATATTTTTCTCTCCTCTTCCTCCTTCTCTCCTTTACTAATAATACTCTACCTCTATAACTCCTCCTCTAGGTTTGTGCCCCTTTAATAGCGTATGTGTGTCTCTGTGCGGAATTTGTTATACGGAGTTCCTTCCTATAGAGGCTAACTTTTAACAGAACTTCTTAATAGACTTAATAACCTTAACTTCTAACTTTTTATATAACTTCTACTTTAACTTCTTCTTTCTGTATAATCTCTATATCTTTATATAATTATTACTATAGCTCTCTAATAATCTAATGCTTCTAGAGGACAGGTTACTATCTTTAGTAGCCTTTAAGTTATTAATATCCTAGGTAGCCGCATCTAGGTAACTATCCTAATAGGACAGCCTACTAACCGCGCGTTTATGCAGGGGCTCTTAATTAATATAAGTCTTCCCTTCTATACAGAGTTAGATTAGGCTTATATAGAGTTAACTTATTACAGGATAAAGAGCGTGTAGTAGCTAATATACTCTCTTAAGATATTATTATAGACTTGCCTAGTAATACTAACCTCTGCCTTCTTATAGCTTATATTATATAACGTAAGGGGTACTTCTACGTAGTACTTATATAATCCTAGGGTGCTTTATACGCAACTGCCTACAGCTAGCGTTATAGTAGGAATATAAGGGCTAGACCCTTTAATAGTTATAGGGTAGTTACTACCTACTAGGCTAGTACCTGTAGAAGCTGTGTCTAGTAGTCTAGGGGTTAGTCTTGCTAGCACTACTATTAAGTGTGTACGGAGGGCCTTTAGCCTTATACAGAGTAAGAGATAGTTTCCTTTAGACAGTAGTGTAAAGACCTAAGACAGGGGTAAAGTCTTAGGTATTAGGTATAGTAGATTAAAGATCTTTTCTGTCTAAATTGCTTAAAAATAAATGTAATAAGTAATTAAAATAGTAAAAATTAATAAAAATTAATAAAAATATAATAAAAATATAAACTTTAACTAAAAAATAGAAAAATAAGTATAATGTATACAGGTTATAGTAATAGGATTATATAAAAGGATTACCCTTTTATATAAGTAGAGCCTTCTCTTTATATAAAGGCCTCTACTTAGATGTTTAGGGTGTTTAATAAGATTAGTTGTTTAAGGGCAGGATTTAGTGCCTTTTTAGTAAAGGCATTAGTAGGGTTATTCTTACTATTAATCTATCTAATCTTACTAATTTCCCTATTCTTGTATAACTCTCTTAAAGATATAATATCTATTATAAGTCTCTTCTTATTAGTTATGCTAAGCTTAATAAGGTAATTATATAATAATTTAGAGTCTATATAAATAATAAGTAGAATAGGGGGGAGTTAGAAGTTCTATATAATTTACTAAAGTGTTATACTTAGTATAATTGCACTGTTAAAACCTCTAACTATTCTATATAACTTACTTACTAAGACGCTCCTAGTAACTCTCTTATACTTAATTAAGTTCTAATAAATAATATTGCTATAGATCTTAAAGCTATTACTATCTCCTATATAACGCTTATTTGCTAAGATAATAAGAAAGCTAAGCTATAAGCTTAAGTCCTTATTATTAGTAAATAAGCTATCTATAAAGATAAAGAGCTTTATATAATCTAGCTAGATTAGTATAAATATAATTCCTCTTATCTAGTAATCTATTTACTAGGTAATGCGTATATTAAGTACCTTAATATTATTAGGAGATAGGGTAGTTATCTGTGCAGTAACTAATAGATTAAATACTACCTTAGGTTAATAGACTAAGGTAATGTACGCGCCTTATGCGCGCTGCTCTACATACTTCTAAGCAGCATCCTTTACTATAGGATCTACTATATAGAGATATTTAGCTTATCCCTTTTATTATAGGGATATCCTTCTATCTCTGTACGTAATCTTCCTACTATTAAACTCTAAAGGTTAGTCCCTAGATAGGATAGTCTTAGGTTTTGTATAAAGAGTTGCCTTATGCAGTTTCTTCTCTTCTCTATATAAAAAATCTAGGGTTATAATACTAAAGGTATTATTAGTTTACAGGCTAGTAATGCTAAAGGGGTTTTCTCCTTTCTTTATAATTAATAGGCAAGGGTTATATAAAGAGACATATATTCTTAGCTTATCCTTATAATAGTTATAGTATATTTTAAACTAGTATAAGCCTAATTCTGCAGTACTATATAAGAGTTATATAATTCTAAGGATTATATCTAAAGGAAACTTATCCTTTAACTCCTTTAGTAGCTTTGCGTATAGCGTGCGTAATAGCTTATTAGTAGACTATACATAGGCCTATATAATATCCCTTAGTTTATATTACATTCTATATAAAGCTATTAGGCTTACACTAATTACTAATAGGAGGCGCTAGCTTATCCTCTAAATAGTTAGTAATTAGGTAAGGATCTCTTTCTTCTTTACATCTAAATAGCCTGCTAATATAAGCCTTAACTTTTTATATAGCTATATAGACTTACCCTTAACTTCTTATATAAGGCAAAGATTAAAGATCCTTTCTATATGCTTATAAGGGTTATAGGAGAGTACTTAGAAGGTGCTATTAGTAATAAGAGCTTCTATCTTTATATAGTCTAATTCTTTAAAGGGTGCTTTAGCAGTTATAATAACTCTATCCCTTTTTAGCTTTAGAGTAAGCTAATAGTCCTCCTCTTTCTTCTAGGTAAGGAGGGTATTAGTAATAGGCCCCTATATAGCCTTTCTAGGCCTTCCTCTTCTCCTTAGAAGCGCTAGTTTAATAGCTTCCTCTTATATAACCTTTCTAGGTCTTCCCCTCCTTCTTAGTAATACTAGGTTAACTAGTATAGGGACAGGTTTATTAGGATTAGAATCTAATATTAGGGCCTTAGTTTAAGGCTTATGCAGGGTTTTAGGCTCTGTATAGTAATAGGGCTTAACCTGCGTATAACGCAGAGTAAGTAGCCTATTTAAAAGGAGGATTATTATATTCCTTCTATCTATGCTATAGATTCTATATAGACTTATCTATCTCTTATTTTCTCTCTAAGTAAGTACTTCTATACTAAGTAGTAGGCCTAGGACTTTATATAAAGTAGGGCTATTCTAGGTGTTAATTATATAGTTAACTTCTTCTTTTACTTTCTTACTTTAGATTATCCTTATAGCTTTTTATACAGCATTTACCCTTACTATAATATTAGGGGAGGAAGGTAAATCCTAGTTAATCCTTAGGTAGGCACTAAAGATAAGGAGTGTAGGAATAATTCTATATAGGCCTATAGTGTTATTTAGTGCCTTTACTGCTATCTGCAGGATATCTTTATTATCTATATAAGATCTAATTTTAGCTTTAAGGATATTAAAAATGCGCCTAAAAGGTGCGTGCGCACGTTTAATTTTACCTACTGCCTAATATACCTCTATAGGCATCTAGTAGTAGTATATACTTATAATCCTTACATAGTTATAGAAGTTTTCTAAGGTAAAGTTTATTCCTAGGTTATATATAATGTAGTTTAGGGGCCCTTAGTATATATTAATCTAGTATTTGCAAAGGGCTTCCTAGGCATATTATACAGAGAGAGACTTTAAGAAGGTAGTAGCCTAAAAGGAGGTATCTGCATTAATAATATGCAGTATATTCTTATCCCTAATTTATATAACATTAATAATAATTTTATAGTTAAAGTAAGTATTATCTTTAATAATAAACTTAAAGTAGCTTAGGGCGGTTCTGTATAGTTAGTAAAAGTAGCAGAACTTCTAAATCTTATTTAGGATAGAGGCATCTATATTATATCCTGCTTAGGTAAGTATTTTATAGAGTCTCTCTATACGCAGGTGTCTAAATCTTCTATATAATCTTTAGAGTTTAGTTTCTATAAAGAATAATATAGTATCTACCTAGCTATAATTAAAAAATAGGTGCCCCTACTTCTATATAACTAGAATTACTAAGTTATTACTACGTATAATTAGGTTTAGAACGTTATTAAAGTATACTCTAAGCCTGTCTATATCTGCTAGTAATAGTAGAAAGGGTATAAGGGTATCTAAGATGTAGTATGTAACTATACTAAGCTTATTCTCTTTCTATATAGTACTAAGTAATTTAGCTAGGTTTTAGCCTCTAAAGCTTATATTATTATTATTTAGGGTCTAGTTAATCTTTGCATAGGGGTTCTTCCTTAGGTAGGCTTCTACTTAGGCCTTCCTTATAGTAGAGATGCGTGCTACTCTAGTATCCTAAAGTTTGCCTTAATATACTATATAGTACCTATCTTCTAGGATAAATTAATCTGCCTAGATAGTAGGTTCTATGCTATAGATATCTTCCCCTGTTATGCAGTATAAGTAGGAGGCAGAGGTAAGAAAGTAAATAGCTTCTTTATCTTCCTTATCTTTATTTTAATCTATCTCTTCCTCCTTACTATATACAGCCTCTTTATTACTATCTCTCCCTTTAAAATTTATAATATGCGCTGTAATAAATATGTATATTAGCGTTTCTTTATGCAGATCTTTATACGCAGTAATGTATTACTACCTTGCATAAGATCTCTTAGAGGGGGGATAGTTAGTTAACTAGCAGCCTTCTTTATAATAGATAAAATATTTCTACTTTCTTACTCCTTTACCTTTAAATTAGCTGCGTATAAAGGGCCTTCTACGCAACTAGGAACTTTATACGCGTATAAGGAAGTAACTAAATAATCTTCCTTTATTACTATTATTCCTTATATAGAAGAAGCTGTATCTATAATCTATATAGTACGTATCTACTTCCTTCTAGATAAATTAGCTTAATTATCTATCTAGGGTAACCTAGAGAGTAGCCCTTAGATTAGTAAATAGGCCTTTGCACGTAGCCTTAATATAAAATAATACTAGTTCTAGGTCTAGGTAGCCTCTGTAGGCTTATATAACAGCTGTGTAAAGAAGTACTTCTCCCTTAAAGTTTCTGCCTAGAGCTCTTTAGGTAAGGGAGATCTTATTAATAAGAATCTCTAGAACTTTATATAGGGTCTTATCTAGGTTCTCCTGCTTATACTATATAAAGGTAGCTTCTATCTAGTCTGTGTAGTACTAGTTATAGTTAATATTTATATTAAAGTAAACATTAATATAATTATATAATTATTTCTAATTTAGGCTAGGTTCTATACTATGTAGGTAGAAAGTACTTATATAGTCCTTTAGAATGTTAGGAAATACTTCCTGCTATATTAACTTAGGAATATTTAGGGATATATATAATCTTATAAATAACTTTACTTTATCCTCTAAGATATTATATAGCCTTCTAGTATAGTTATTTCTCTTATTCTATAGCTTTTAGAACTAGATAAGCTTATCTATCTTAGTTTTAGGGTCTATAGTTTTATATAGAGCTAATACCCTTATAGGGTATAGACGCAGTAGTAGGTACGCATCTTATAGATCCTCCCTATAGGTTTAGAATAGAAATCTTTTTTTATCTACTATATAGTATAGAGTCTGTAGAGTTTATATAAACTTACTAAATAGTTTAATCCTTAGGGGCCTTTATAAGAGTTATCTAAGTA
Source organism: Pleomassaria siparia CBS 279.74 (assembly GCA_010093715.1). NCBI lineage: Eukaryota > Fungi > Ascomycota > Dothideomycetes > Pleosporales > Pleomassariaceae > Pleomassaria > Pleomassaria siparia. Next base: position 401,514 of record MU005780.1, read on the forward strand.
AGAATAGTCTAGGACCTAGAGGGAGTAGTTATAAGGCCTGTGCTGCCTTAGTAGGCTCCTTATATAAAGGTCCTAGCTAGAAGGGGAGAGCAGGAGTAGGTGCTTCTTCTAGATTTTCTGTACTATTATACTTTCTATTAGTAATTTTGTATAGTTTATTACTTATAGTATTAGAAGGCCCTAGAAGTAGCTATAAACCTTTAGCATTTAAAGTATCTATAAAAGCTTTATAGATTGCATAGTTAATAGCCTTAAAGTAAGTTAGTTACTAGCTTTTAAAGTTATCCTTTAGGCTCCTAGCTAGAGCACGTCCCTTAGTTAGTAACGTATAGTACTCTGCTAAGAGGAGTCTAGCATATCTATTAAGTTCCTGCTTTAAGGTATTCTTCCCTAGCTTAATCTTATCTTTCTAGTATTCTAAATTTATATACTTTCTTAGTATTCTAATACTAATTATAAGAATTCTAGCTATTTCTTTATATAAGTCTTCTAGCTAAAAGGATTAGTTTACATAGGGTTAGTTTTAGAATGTAGATTACTTCCTAGAGTAGGAAGGTAAAGAAGGTAAATCTACTATTTTATTTATTAGTTAGTTGCTACCTTATTTATACAGCTAATTATTAGGTGTGTTTAGCATACTATCTTCTTCTCTTCTATACAGACTATAAGTTACTTCTTATCTCCTATTAGGATAAAAAAGGTTCTCTAGAACTTATGCAGAAAGGAATTAATCTCCTCTCTTAAAGTAAAATAGAAATAGAAGACTATACGCTAATTACGCTCCTAGTATAACTCTGTCTTATTTTATTTTAAGGTAGGTATAGAATAAAGGACTATACGCTAATTACGCTCCTAGTATAACTCTATCTTCTACTCTTACTAATTTATAGTTTATTTAACTACTAATTAGTATTAAATAGGCTATCTCTGCACGTAGTAAGTAGATAGGATCTTATAATATATTACAGTAAAAGCAAAATAGTGCAAAGATTTAAGTATATTCAGATTCGTGTCTTCTCTATGTACAGAGGCAAGGTAAGGGGTAACTTCTAGTGCTAAGGCCAACTTAGCACTAGGCGGTCACGTGATTAGATCACGTGATTAGGTCACGTGATTAGGTCACATAATCATGCCCGTACGGAGTACGGACACTTTTACCTTTATCCTTAGGTAAAATTATAAAGCCTTTAACTAATTACTAGTAATTATATAATATTCTAACGCGGCACTATTATTCTATATACAGGTGTATCTTATTCTATGCTTACCCTAGTCCCTTATTATTCTATAGCTAATAGGAATTTAGCAGGTTTACTTACGTAAACCTACTAAAATCTTATTAGTTAAATTACGCGCTACGCTTAATCTAGGCTAGTTTTGTATACTGCAACGTTTTCCCCTATTCTTACGCAATTTATGCTTAGCGCGCTTTTATACCTAGCAACTAATTTTTTGCGCTAAACCTAATTAGGCATTAACCTTAGTAGCTAAGTGTAGTAGGCTAGTAGTACTAGTTAATAATAACTAGGGGTAGTAGGAAGATTAGTTTTAGTAAATAGGAATTTAGCATGTTCGCGTAAGCAAACCTGCTAAATTCTTATTAGTTAAAAATATTACGCTAGTCCTATTTAGGCCTAGGCTTGCGCTCCTTAGCCTATGCTGTTAGGGGTGTTAGATTTTTCTTAAGGTAACGCCTAAAGGCATAGTAATTATAGTTAATCTAAGTTAAATAGGTTAGTTATATAGTAATTAGTCTTTATCTAGTGTATATGCGTAATAAAGCCTATAATAGTTATAGGTAATTACGCGCGCGCTAGTAATAAATAGCAAATAATAAATAAAATTATATAGGAAATAAAGGAATAGCTTATAATAAAGAAATAGTAAATAATAAAGGAGATATATAGTAGGTAGGAAATACTAGATAAGCCCTATATCTACTATAGAGGATTTAGGGATATTAGTAAGACTTTTATATATATAATTTTTTTAAAAATAAGTATATATAGGGGGAGCACTTTACCTACTCCTCCCTAGCTTTATTAGTTATCTCTTAACTAATAGTCTTTGTTATTACCTTTACTATTTCTAGTCTTCTTTACTAAGGCACTCCTTATAGCATTCTTGTCTAGGGTTTATTCTATAGTCTTCTCCTTTAGTATTCCTATACTACCTCTCTATTAAAGAGACTTCCTAGGAGTCTAATTCCTCCCTGTCTAAGTAGTATTTAAATTAGTCTTTAGAAAAGGAAGAGGCTTTAGGTATCTCTATTCTTAGACTTAGCCCTCTAGGCAGAGGGTAGTAGATTACTAGTGCCTGTAGGGCTAATTCTGTGTAGTTCTATAGTTATCTAAGGTTATCTTATTTAGGTATAATAGTAGAGTCTCTTTATTCTTGCATATGCAGTAGTAGTAAATAGTGTTTATTATTCTATCTTTCTATACCCTAGTTGCTAAATAGTTTTATCTTACCTTAATCCTCTAAGGCTATATCTTTCTTAGAATAAATAAAGAATTTCTTTAAGTAGTTGCTAGATGTAGTTATTCTAAACTTTAATCTATCTAAGTCTTCTAGTTAGTAATACCTACAGTCTTAAAAAGATTCCTTAATTTAATATAGCCTAAGCTACCTTTTAGTTATCTTCTTATCTTAAGATATATTAATATCTCTAGCTAAGTCTTATATAACTATAAAGTCTCTAGGTTCTAGTATTCTATGCTTAAAATCCCTAGTAGTATCCTAATAGTCTTTATTTTACCTATAGAGGCGTTTAGCTCTTACTACTACGTCTTCTAGGTTCTTATCTTAGAGATCTAATACTATAGCTTAGATTACTAGAAGTTTATTAGTTATCTTTACTTAATCCTATAGTAGTGTTTGCTAGGTTAGAAGGTAGAGTTTAATAGGGAGGATTAGGTTCTAGCTAGTTATAAGCATAGCAGGAGACTATCCTATAGATTTTCTAATACTTATTTAGTCTACCTAAAGAACTATATTAAAATTATCTACTTAAGGTCCTTTTAGCTTAGCTAGTGCGTTTATAATTAGCTTATATCCCTATTTAATTAGTCCTTATGCTTAAAAGTTATAGAGAGAAATCTAAATCTAGTTTATCCTATAGAGCTAGAGTATTTTAGTAGTAATATTCTAGTTCTCTAGCCCTCTATTAACTGTAATTTTTCTAGAAATTAACTATCTACAGAAGAACTTCTTAAAGATAAACTTAGTAATTAATTTTAAGTTATTATTTTTTAAGGCTTCTGCTTTAGGCTAACTACTAAGATACTCCCTTCTAATAGTAAGATACCTATATCTGCTAATAGTTACAGGCATGTATACTATATCTAGGGTAATCTAATTTTATAAGGCTAAGGAAAAGGTTATATTTAGTATATCTTTTTTTCTTTTTAAGCTTATAAGTTTGCATTTCTTACAGGTCTTTAGTTATCTGCAGACTATATTATATATATTAGCCTAATAATATTACTATAAGAGTGCTAAATAGACTACTTAGACTCCCCTATAGCCTAAGAGCTAGTAAACCTCTTATATAGCTACTACCTAAAGATCTTCTTTATAAAGGACTTATTATATAGCTATATTCTTTAATTTCTTTCTAAATAGGAGGTCTCTGTGTACCTAGTAAGTTATTACTTTTTAAGTCTATGCTCTTCTCTCTGTCCTAGCAAGCTAGCTAGGCTTAGTTCTATAAATTAAGAACTAGGTAACCTATTTTTATTTATTTAAGTATGTATTATCTAAAATCCTCCCCTATATAGTAATATCTATAAGAAACACCTCTAAGTTATAGCTAATATAGTTATACGCTCTCCCTTAGCTTTTTAAGTATTCTATAATACTAACTATATCTTTTATAAATACTTCTAAGTTATATTCTAAATAGTCTAAAGGCTTCTAATTTTCTTTTTTTAGATACCTAAAAAGTGTATTTATAACTACGTTTTTCTTACTAGGGATGTAGACTATATTAAAGTCTTATATAAGGATTATTACTAACTATCTATTTATAAGTAATCCTAAAAGGTCTATAGCTATTTAATTTAGCTAGGCTATTAAGGTTATAGCGTCTATTTTAATAGTAAAGAGTACTCCCTATAGCTAGACTCTCTACTTAGCTAGAATCTAAAGGACTGCTTAATATTCTTGCTTAGTTAAGTGCTATACTTATTCTAACTTAGACTAGATAGTAGATTTAAACCTAATTAGGTAGCGTTTTTTATCTTATCCTACCTATTCTATGTACGCTCTAGCTCTATCTCCTAAGGCATTAACTATAACGTAGACTATACCTCTATTTTTATCTAGGGAAGCTAGCACAGGTACTGTTATTATTACTACCTTTACTATATCTATAGCTTCCTAGTATCTTTTATCCTAGATAAACTCTAAGTCCTTCCTAGTAAGCTTAAATAGTAGTGCATAAATAAAGTTAGAATAGAAAATCTAAATATAGTAATAGGTAGTAAGCCTAATAAACCTACGTAACTCTATAATATTTTTGCAAGGTAGCTAGTTCTAAATTTTTTTAATCTTTCTTTTCTCTAGGTAGCGTCTATAAATATTAACTTTATATCTAACTATATTTAATCTCTTTATACTAAAGGCGCACTTAGTTCCTTTTACTAAAGCACCTACCTATTTAATATCTGTAAGAACTTAATCTACTTATTAGATATGCTCTAGAATAAATTTCTAAATACTAGGTACTTATAATTCTTTATTATTATAGTTAGTCTTAGGTTCTAGTAATATAACGTTATCTAAGAAGGGGGTTACATTATATAGGAATCTATTTTAGAGAATTCTTATAACTATCTAAAGAAAGGCGGCTACTAAATTAGTAGCTTCTTATACTAAGGTAGTTTATTATAGTAATCTAAGGACTGTTTAGAAGGCAGTTATATCTCTGCTATCTAGGTGCAGGGTAACCCTATTATAACTAGAAAAGAAGTCTATAATTAATAAAAAGTAGTAACTAATAAGCCTCTAAGAGAAGTTATCTAATAATAGAGGTAGGTTAGTATCTTAAATAGTAACTGCGTTTATATGTTAAGCATTGTTAATTAGTTAATACTTCTATTTTTTATAGGGATTCTAGTATTAGCTGTTACTATATTCTAGAGTTCCTTAATCTAATCTTTCTTAAAGCATCTTAATAATTATAGGTTCTAGAGCCTTTAGAGGCATAAACCCTTTTACTTACTAGGCCTTATATAGAATAGTCTTAATCTAATAGAGAGGACTTACTTTTTAATAGAATCTACTTATCTCTAAGAAATTCCACGCTAGCGCCCCTTCTCTATTAAATAGCATCTTAATAAATAAGTTTTTTTCTACAGGTTAGAGGTTATCTTTTATAAAAAGTTCTTAGATTTATTCTAGTATAAGTCTTCTGCTATAAAGAAAAGGTATATATCTTAGTTTAATAAGGTAGTTAAAAGGTTCTAGAGGCTAGGGGTGTATCTAGTTATAGAAGCGCTGTCTATTATATGCTCTTTTCCTCTAATCCTCTAACCTAAAGCTGCTAGTATTCTTGCTCTCTTTAGGCTTATTAATTAGCTAGACCTTAGTTACTGCACTCTTATATATAGTAAACACTAACTTCTTTAAGTAATAATTTAGTTAGTATTTCTAGGCTATATACTAATAGGTATCTAGGTTTAATTAGTGCATAATCTTATTAATTAATAAGTTATTACTATCTCTCTAGTAGAATAAGAGGTGTTAATCCTCTATAATTTTCTTTCTTTTCTTCTAAGAGAAGTTTATTTTAAAGTTACTATAAGTAAAGGTTATAGCACCTAGGACTCTATACTTAAGGTAATTACTATTATTCTACTAGAGATTCTCTAAAGGTCTGTACTCTGTAGTATTAGCTTCTAGGAGTAGGTGCAGTTCTATCCTAAAGTAAAAGTAAATAAGATCTGCTACTATAAAGATTATAGTTTATTTTCTATTTATAGAAATAATTTAGTATATTACTTATCTATACGCATTAAAATTAACTATTAGTTAAGCAGCTGCGCACTATAGTCCTCCTAGGATAACTAACCTAGTTAACTTCTTTATAACCTTAAAGTTAACTTTAATTAAAATAGAACTAATTAAAACTAGTACGTCCTATATAGTTCTAAGAAAAGGATCTTAACCCCTATCTGCTAATATTATAGTATCCCTAAGACTAGTATAATCTTAAGCCTTAATTAGTAACTATAAGGTATTAGCTGCTAAGTACCTTATAATATTTATAGAGGCACCTATATCTATAAGGTACTTAACTCTTAAGTTATAAATAGTTACCTAGGTAGTTAGTAATTCTAAATATATAGCTATTACTCTAGCTATTAATCTTCTTTATTTTACGTCTTTAGTAGTTGCTTAGTTATCTTATTTTATAAATCTATCTCTGTCTCTAAAAATCTTATATCTCTAGCTAGAATCTTTAAGGTAGTTAATTTGCACTATCTCTAGGTTATAGTTTTAGTAGTTAGAAAGGTTTTTAATAACTATAACTAATTTATCTACTAGGAGAGACTTCTTAGGTTCTAATATAACTCTCTCTATTTAACTCTATATTTCTTTATTTACTAGCATATCTATTACTATTAGCCCTCTAACTTCTTAGCTTAGCATAGCAGCTACTACTTAATTTAGGTTAGTTTCTCTAAGTATTTAAACTAGCTTAAGGTCTGTAGGCGCTATAGGGATAGTTTTTTAAGTTAGTATTTTATCTCTAGTTGCTAAGGTAAGGGTGTTTATCTTAGATCTAACTAAGGAAGGCACTAGTATCTAACTAGAATTCTTAATTAAGGGCTAAATTTATTCTCCTCTTCTTTAGGGGGGTATAGGTGCTAGAGACTCTGTCTAAGGCCTTATAGTCCTTAATTCCTACGTGCTTCTTTTATAGACTATCTTAACTTCCTTACTAAATCTTATATAGTCTTAGACTACTTAATTATAAATAGTACCTCTATTATTCTCTAGTACTTCTTATTCTAGATTAGGCTTCTAAATATAAAATTCCTTAGTTCTTCTAAGCATAGCTTAGTAGTATTTATCTGTAAGCCTTTCCTAGCTTCTAGTTACTATACTAGCTAAGTAACTATTTAGTATAATATTATTTAAAGGTGTAATATCTAAGGTAAATATATAGTTAAAGGAATTATTATTATTAAGCACCTTATTTTCTTCTTATTACTAACTTTTATTATAGAGCTCCTGTAAGTAGTTCCTGTTACTAAATAAGTAAGAGGAATTACTATTAACTAAAGCTACCTATGCAGCAACCTTTCTACTTCTTTTAAATACCTCTAGGCATATATTTATAGCTCTTTATTCTAGATCTAGTAAGTTTACTAAGAAGAAGGGGTAATACTTATTTTTTACTTACTCTAACTTTTAAGGAGCTCTATTTAGAGGTTTTCCTAGTATTTCCCTAAGGTTATTATCTCTAGTTCTAAAGTAAATTTGCTAACTACTTTCCCCTCTATGCTAATAAATCTAACCTAAGCGTTTTAGATTAGCCTAGGTTTAGCAGTTCCTTATAAGATAAGTAGTATCTCTATAGTTAAAACACCTAAAGTCTAGTAGCACTCCTTATAGTCTATAGCTTATTCTATTCCTATTCTCTTTAGGTAGGTATAGAGAAAGAAAAGATCTGTTATTCCTTCCTATATATAGTTATTACTACTAATACTAAAAAGAGAATTGCTTATACTATTAAGGTTAAGATAGTTAAACTAAGTATTACTAATTATTATTTTATTAAGGCTAGATTTGCTAAGTAGTAATCTTATGTGCGTATTTTATATAGTAAGCGTAATTATTTAGGTTCTTATTAATAAGCTTATTTAGTAGTTTATTATACTTTATATGTTTAGTAGTATAAGTAGTGCTTCTAAATTTAACGTTTATAGCCTTTATATAATTAACTAGCTTAATAATCTTATAGTCTATTTTTAGCGCCTTCTCTTCTTCTTCCCTATTTTTCTAAGCTTTAATCTATTAGTCTAGTATTATAAATCTATCCTAGTCCTTAGTAAATTAGATTTTAGTATACTTAGCATTCTACTTCTTTTAGGTTATACTAGCAGAATTAATTCCTTTTTATTATTTATAGATAAATAGGATATACTTATAGATATCTCTTAGTTTATAGGTCTAAACTTTCAAGCTGTTAGGTAGATTAGGCATCTTTAATATTACTTATTCTTTATCCTATTCCTTAAGGCCCTTAAAGAATAACTATCTAAGTTCTCTATACTAAACTTAGCTACTATTAACTGCTATGCTAGAGTATTAGATAAAGGTCTAATAATATTTAGTAATTATAAGAGAAGGCCTAAGTGCTGCTTATTAAATATACTCCTTTAGGTAGGAGCAGTTCCTTATCTTCTATATAATATCCTAAGTTTAATAGTATTCCTTAAGAAAGTTATAGAGGTCTCTTTACATGCCTATTTTAAATTTATTACATCTAAGGATAAAGCTTCTTTAATAAAGGCTATAGAAATTAAGGAAAGATTTATATTTTAGTTAGTTACTATAGCCTGCTATATGCGTTTATTATTTATAGTTTTCTAAAAAATTAGTAACGTTATCTCTATTAAATTTCTTAGGGTATCTATCTAGTGTGTAGGGTACCTAAGTATAAAAGGTGTAAATAGATCTATTATTCCTTCTCTAAGTAGGCAGGGTAACTTCTTCTTCTTCTTTATCTAAGTTATCTAGATTATATCTAGGTAGTGTTAGCTGTTATTCCTATATATTTAGGCAGTCCTTAGCTAATTTAAGTGCCCTCTTTAAAAGCAGATAGTAAAAGGCTTTTTCTTAATAGCCTTCTAGTTATCTCTCTTCTTTCTATAGTTATAAGAAGATCTCCTCTTTTATATAAAGATTAAGAACTAGAGTTTACTATTATAGACTATAAATAGGTCCTTTAGCTTTTCCTTTACCTAGCCTACTAAATTAACTAGTTAAACTAGTATCTATTTTTAAACTATAGTTAAAAACACTATAATAAGAGAGGGGGGTAACTAATAAGATATTCTACTTAGCCCTAGCAGCTGCTTCCTAGCTACTACTTAATAAGCTTCCTATCTTCCTAAGGTAAAAGACTAGATAATACTTTAATCCTGCATAGGATTGCAAGTACTAAGTAGAAACATAAGAGAATAATAAAGTAACTAAAGATAAAGTAAGATGTTAGTCTCTTTTTTAATTAATTTTCTTAATGCTTTTTTATAAGAGCTTCCTATGCTATTCTTATATTTACTTTCCTTCCTCCTCTTTCTCTATCTTAGCCTTCTCCCTATCTTAGCCCCTTAATTAAACACTTAACCTTATCTTATAGACTAGGAGAATTAATATAATTATAATATTGCCTCCCTTTCTTACTTACTAATTATTACAGTCCTAGGCCTGCGCCTAGTGCCCGCATAATATGTGAAAAATGGAGTGATTTAAACGGGTTAATTGAAAAATTCATGTAATGGACTGATTAATTAAACTTCTACAACTACTATCTCCTTCTATCTATATACTACTTCCTCCTTTGCTCGGATACTTTATTAGATACTAGATCCTTATCTGGATAATAGATATCCGGTTTGGATACTAGATATCCTGTTCGGATAGTAGATATCCTGTTCGGATAGTAGATATCCTGTTCAGATAGTAGATATCCAGAGTTAGCTTGTTAGAAGCTTTTTAGTGTAAAACACTTATAAGAAGTTTATTATAATATTTAAATAATAGCTTGTTACTGTGTTAAAATAATAGCTTTGTTTTATTGTAAGACGCTTGTTTTAGATTTAAGCGAATTCCTGCACATGCAGGTTTTTACCCGAACTTGTCAGGGTTCCTAGTAGAACAAATTTAACTTTTATTATTCTAGAATATTCTACACTAGTAGTGTAACTCGTAATCTATATACACGTAATCCTTTAGTAGCCTTAGTATCTTAGGCTATCTAGTAAACATTATTTGTTTGAATTTCTGTGTAGAAATTTCCGCAAATATGCGGTTTATTAATTCTAACTTTAGTAGATATTACGTAATCACGCTATAACTTTATCTACTAGTAGAATACTAGTTTCTGCATCTTATGCGTATTTTATTATATATTACAGGCTAGTCTATAGCGTGTAATATA
>MU005780.1:416986-471479 GCA_010093715.1 Pleomassaria siparia CBS 279.74
AGAGTTTTATATTTCTTAGATAGGTCCTTAGCGTGTAATACGCTAAAACTGTAGTTTTATGTTTTAAGCAAACTATATAGTTTATATATTTAACAGATCTTTTATCCTTCTGCTAAAGATATTATTTAGAGTCTTTTAAGTACTACCTAGCTATTTATAAAGATAAATATATCCTTATAGACTACTTACTACTCTTTTAGAGACGTTAGGGCTTTATAAATAGTAATAAGCTCTATATTTATAATTTTTAACCTTTATTTTAGGTTAAAGTTTGTTACCTAAGTATATTTCCCTTAGATAATAACTTAATAAAACCCTACTACTACGTCTTTTCCCTTCTTAGAGCTATTTATATAGACTAGGATTATCTTAAAAAAGAATAAAGAAAGGGAAGTAAAGAAAAAAAGAGGAAGGGAAAGAGAAGTAGTTATTTATTTTAGGCCTTAAAGCTATTCTTAGTAATCCTTTGCTATTTCTAATTTTAATTTTCTTAAGATAACTACTTTAGTATAGGTAGTTACTAGCTTTATCTATAGTTTTATAAGTAGGATAAAGATCCTTTTAAGCCCTTAAGTATTTAGCACTCTTTTAGCTAAGCTATCTAACTAAGTAGATAGCTATAGCTTATTATACTAATAGAATTTCTAAAAGATAGAGTAGTTATCTCTAAATACCTAAGTCCTAATAGCATATTAGTAGCAGAGTTTCTCTGCCCTTAGGCTAATAGGCAGGATTATAGCTTTAATTTTTATTACTCTAATAAAGGTGCCTTTAAAGGCTCTTAGTATTTATTTTAAAGCCTAGTTTTATAGTATTTAGTAGCCCTTTAGAAGAGACTTCTTTCTTTATCCTTACTAGAGTAGAATTCTATAGTTAGTAATAGAACTAGTATAGGTAGTATAGAGCTAGCTACCTTATAGCCTATATACTTAGGCCTTTCTATATATTCCCTAGCTATTATAGCTAGGTTAACACCTATAAGGCTGTTATTACCTTTCTCTAGATATATTCCTTAAAGAAGAGCTTTAAGTCTAAGAAGAAACCTAGCTAATATACTAGCTTACTAGGCTAAATAGTATGTCCTCTTATTATACAAGTATATATAATTACCTGCTACTTTCTAGAAGTATAAAGTAATTTAGTCTTATCTATATTAAACTCTATAGCATTCTCCTTTACCTCTTTAAAAATTTCTATAGTAACCTCTTTTAGTATCTTCTTAAGCTTAGGTATAGAAGTAGTACTAGCACCTATAGTAATATTATCTATATAAGAGAAGGTAAAGGTATTAGGCCTTAGCCTGCAGATATCTCTAATATAGAGAAGAAACAGAATTAGTAAGATAAGAGAGCCCTAGGGTATTCCTATTTTAATTCTTTCTAATAGCTAGGTCTAGCTATTAAACTTAAGTTAAATAAATCTCTATAATAAAAAGTACCTTATCTACCTAATAAGACTTAAAGGGAGTTTTTATTTTTAGCATATAGCTAAGAGCTAGGCAGTAGCTATATAGTTAAAGGCCCCTTTAATATCTAAAAAGAGAAGGGCTATAGTATAGTTTTTCTTCTAAGCCTCTTAGACCTTTGCCTAAAGCAGTAGGCCTGCGTTAATTACTAATTTCTATTTTCTTCCTCTAATCTAGGTATCCTATAAAAGGTCCTTTATTTTAGCTAGGTAGCTAATTTAGGTTGCAAGAATCTTTATAAAGGCCTTTCCTAGGTAGTTAAGTAAAGAGATAACTCTATAGGCTTTTAGTAAAGAGTAGTCCTTTTTATTTACCTTAGAAAAGATAACTCTTATTACTTTTCTTTAGTATTTTAGGTAGTATCTTGTAGTAAAAAGAGTCTAGTAGAGTAGGTTAAATATATAGCTAACTTTACTATACGCCTTACGTAAGATAGTAAAGGATAGCTTATCTATTTCTAAGGCTTTATTTAGGCTAGAGAAGATAGTAGTATAGACCTCTATCTTATCTAATTCTAGCTATTCTTAATTCTTTACTTAGTAGCTTTGCTAATCTAGAGTAGTATTACTTATAGGTAGGCTAAAAAAGAGTATAGTTATAAAGGCAGTATACTAGTTCTTAAAGCTCTCTACTATTTTTATCTCTTTATATTACTTAAATACTAAGGCTAGAATTACTCTTATAGTAGTTTCCTTTATATAGTTTAGAGCCTTAAAGATGTTCTTTCCCTTTGCGTTTTATAAGAAGGAATTCTAGTACTCTACCTTTACTTATTTAATTATATAAAGGTAGTAGTTCTATTTTACTTTTACTACTCTTTTATAGCCTTATTACTAATACTAATAGTATCTTCTTTTTACCTTACTTGCCTGCTTCCTTAGCTCTGCTAACTCTTTATTTTATTAGGGCTTAGATCTTTTATAAAGTCTCTTTTTTAGAATAGCCTTATCTGCTATAGTCTAAATTACTTATATAAAGCCTTTTATAATTTTATCTAGATTTTCCTATAATTCTCTAAGAATTTAAAGGGAATCTAAAAATAGCTACTTTATATATAGGTAGCTTCTCTATAGCTAAGAAAAGATCTAGTTCTCTTAGACTTATTCTTCTAAGACTTCTTTAAAGATATTCTAATCTACCTTTTAAATAGAATAGTTTTACTCTTTAAGGGGATTAAGATATCTCTTAATGTGCCTTACATAGGTTAAGAATCTAATAGTAATATAATCTAACTTTATATCTTCTACCCTATACTAATTATTTAGCTAGCTATTTTCTCTAAATCTAAAAATAAAGGCTAGGTCTATAATAGAACTAGAGCAGAGGTTTAACTTATAGAATATTTATTCTTATACTAGGTTAAGAAGTTAGCAGTTTCCTTATTCTAGCTATGCTGCTAACCTTTAAGCCTTCTAGTTTAGGTTCTAAATTACTAGATTCTAAAAGTAGTAATAATAGTTAAAGTCTCCTGCTATAAGAAAAGGTAGACCTCCTAGGTCTAGGTTTAATAGTAGCCTTTCTATTATCCTCCTACTCTCTTACTAAGTAGAGGAGTCTTTTACTAGTTCCTTTTTATTATAGATATTTAATAGAAGAAAGCGTTCTATATTATAAATACTTCTAATACTACTAAATCTCTAAAGTTACTTAGGTTTATTCTAACTTTATACTTAGTACTTACCTCTTTTTAAGCGTAGATAGTAGTTTTAGGCTAGCTTAAAGAGGTAAAGAGTATAAGGTTATAGAAAGGATGTATAAAAGAAAACTAAGATTCTCTCTACTTATCTAGCTAAATACTAGGTTCTTAAATAAGAATAAAATCTATCTTCTTTATAAAGGTAATCTTTAAAAGAGTTTATTATACTTTTTACCTTTTACCTATATTATTTTATAGGAATAAGATTTCCTCTTTTTATTTTAGTAATATTTTATCTAAGATATTTATACTCTTATAGTTATTCTTTAGTATTTATTATTCTACTATTAGATAGCTATAGAAGTAGAGTCTTTTTCTCTAGTCTTTAGTATTTACCTATAGCTATAGTTTAGGCTAGTAGCTAAGTACCCTTCCTTATAGTTTAGATAGGTAACTATTTAATATTTATATACTTTTTCTATAATCTTATAGTCTATACAGCTAGTATAGTCCTTTATTATATATCTTTTTATATAGTATTTATAGTTACTTTATACCTTATATAATTCTATATTATATCTAAATTTATAGTACTTTTAGCACTAGGTCTTTGCTATAGCAGAGTAGTATTTATTAAGGTATACTCTACTTTTTATAATTATAATAAATCTCTACTATAAGAGTTAGTTTCTCTACGGTTTATTTTTAACTATAAAGATAATTAAAGCATATTTCTAAAAGGTTAGTAGGCTATTTAGCCTAATATATTTAATCTTCTCCTTTCCTAAAAGCTATCTTAGTTAGCCTCTAATAGTAACTTTATTAAAGGCTTTAATTTTATTCTTTAGGTTCTAGGAATCCTAGAAGAAGGTGTTATCTATATAGACCCTATAAGTAATAATAAAGGCCTAGTCTTCTTATTTCTATATTCCTAAGTAAGTTAGCTAAAAGGCTTATTTCTATTTATCTGTATTCTAAAGGAGGTAGTCTAAGTTATAGCCCTTTATAGTAGTAAGGACTAAATTCTTCTTTACTAATATAGTAACTCCTGCTATTATATTCTTGCCTAGGGTAATATTAATAGCATTCTATTATACTAGAGAGTAAATAGCCTCTGCTGCCTTTTTATCTTTTACTAGTATTACTAGCTGCTTTTCCTATACTTTTTTCTTTTCTTATTATTTATTAGTTACTCTAGTTATTTAAGATTAGCCTAGGAGTGCTAGTAAGGGGTTTATCTGTAGTAGAGTACCTTTTGCCTAGTTACTTACTACTACTACACAGGATTTCTTTGCTAGTAGCTTTATAGTAGTTAAAGAAGAAGAAGTAGAATCTATAGGGCTAAAAGTCTAGACTCTTCTAGTTTCTATGTAGTTTTAGAAGACTTCTAATAGGTCTAGAAGCTTATTCTATTCCTACTTAGTATCTATAATAGTTACTACCTATAGTACTATATTTCTAGTAATTTTAATTACTTCCTTTACTAAGTTTACCTTTAGCGTTATAGTTATATTTAGTAGTAAAGATTAGAAAGGATTTATGCTAAATTATAGTAGTAGGTAGTATAGCTATACTTTCTTTATTAGTAATTACTATTTAATTATTCTTTTCTTAGCTAGTGTTAGGATTTAGACAGGCTTTACAGGTTAGAAGCTAATTTATTATTAGAGCTAACTAGATCTAGTTCTAAGTCTAATTCTAGTTAAATAGTGTAGTTAGCAGTAGTAGTTTTAGTAGTAGCAGTATGTAATAGGCTAGGCTTTGCCTAGCCTTAGTTATAGTTTAATTATAGGATAATTACAGGACTATAGAGGAGACTAAGGCTTTATAGCTTACTTATACTATAGTTATACTATAGACTAACTATATATATAAGTAAACACGTATATAAATCTCTATAGGCACTTAAATAGACCTATAAGGAATATATTACTTTTATTAGTACTTATTATAGTTATATTTTAAGTTAGCCTATAATATTTATATTCCTTTTTTTAACCTAATAGATAATCTAAAACTAAGAAGAGACAGCCCCTAATATAGATTAGAATATTAACAGCCCTTTATAAGGTAACTTAAAGGAGAATCTATTTATTATAGAACTTATAGGAATATTTTAAATACTATGTTTCTAGAATAAGGACCTTATATATAAAGTAGTAATCCTAGCTAAAGGTTAAGTAATACTATTAAGCTCCTAATAAGGGAACCCTTTTTAGTAATAAAATCTAGGGTTAAACCTATTAAGTACCTAGTAGGGTTACCCCTTAACTTAGATACCTATATTATAAGGAGCCTAATATAACGTAATATAAAGATATACTAAGCAGAAACCTATAGTATTAAGCCTTTTATTTAGTAGTAATAAACTATATTATAAGGCTTAGCAGACTACTATTTAGGTTAAGCTTTAGCTAAATAATAAGTATATTAGAGATAATTAGGCTAAGTTCCTACTAGTATAGATAAACCTAGCTGTAAACGTGTAGTTAGAAGTAGCAATATACTTTAAAAATAGAGGAAGAAATAGCTAGTAGAACCTAATAGCTTTCTTAAACTACTTAGCCTTCTACTATAGTTATAACTATAGTAAGGAGTAAGCTTAAGCTAAGCTTAAAGTATTATAATAGAGAAAGAAGGAGGCATTTACAGCCTTCTTTATCTAGTTTAAACAACTCTTAGAATAAAGTAGTAGCCTTAAATAGGATTTAGAGTAGAAGCTAGGCAAACTTTAACGCGCCTTAAATAAGGAGCTTTATAAGGTTAGTATATATTAGAGAGTTATATATATAGAGTATAAGGCTATAGTATACGCATATTATTCTATATTAGTAGACTTAGAGATAAATATAATAAAATTATAAAATAGGACGCACTACCCTTAACCTTAGATACGAGGCCTAAAGCGCAACTATAATAGGGACGTATAGATAACTATTATAGGCGCAGTAAGTACTTCTACGTCTTAAAAGGGACCTAAAAAGTTAAATTAGATTCTACTAGTAGTATACTAATAGTAATAAGTAGTAGGTATATGCCTTTATTATAGATAAAAGGGATACTATACGTAGGATTATATAAACGTAGTTTATAAAAGAACTATTATAATTAGGTTAGTAAATATAGAGCTATTATAAAAGAATTAAATAAACTAGATACCCTTAGTTTAAATTATAACTAAAGGTAAAAAGAAAATATAGTAATAAGGAGTTAGCTATAATATAAAGCCTAAATAAGTAGCGTAAAAGAAATTAGCTAGTAAATAGATAAACTACTATTTTATATTCTCTTATTTATAAATAACTTAGAGCACGTTAAGGTATTAGTTAACTTAAGGTACTAGTATTTTAGTATAATAAATAAAAAGGTTATAGAGTAACTAGGGTTATTATTTATTAATATTCCTCTACGTATATTATAGTAGGTAGTAGACTCCTTAGGTAATACTTAGATTATAAGGTTAGTAGCTATTAACTATAATATTAATAAGTAGGCTACGCGTATAGTAGTATATATAGTACTAGGGCTTACTTATAGTATTATCCTAGGGAAACTTTAAATATAAAGAGAAGAGGTTATAATAAATATAGCCTAGGGTAAATTAATTATTTATAAAGTAAGTAATATAATTATAAAGGAGGTTTAATAATAAAGGGATGTCTTAGATATAGGCGTAATATAAGCTATAAAAGTAGAGGAGATATTAGAGTAAAAGTAGAAAAAGAAAAAAATAAAGAGAATAATTTTCCTTACTATAGTATAGGAACTAACGCTAGTAATTAATATTATATAAGTATCCTAAGGCTTATAAGGGACTTACTATAAGGCTAAAGTGCGTATACTACTACTAGAATTATAAGACTTTATAGATTTATTTAATAAAAATAGAGCTATAGGCCTATTTTTATACTAAGGACGTATAAATTACTATATATAGCTAAAGAAAGATAAGAATAGTTATATACTAAAACTACCTTAGAAACTATTATACCCTATATTATAGAATTAGCTACTAGAACTTTAGAAGTAACTAATAGAGCTACTAAATAAGGGCTAGATTTAGGTAAGTTTATCTTAAGCTAGAGCGCCTATACTACTAATTAAGAAGGTATTTAAAGGGTAGCGCCTTTGCGTTAACTATAAGGAGTTAAATAAGGTTATAGACTTAGATAAATATTCTCTCCCCCTTATTAAAGAGATACTACGTATACTATCTAGGGCTATATAGTTCTTAAAAGTAGATATAAGAGCTACATTCTATAAGCTTTATATAGTAATAAGGGATAAATATTTAATAGTATTCTAGACTTAATTTAGATTATATAAGTAGTTAGTCTACCTATTTAGCCTTACTAGTACGCCTTTAACGTTCTAATAATATATTAATAGCGTATTAAAAGAGATACTTAGGGTGTAAGTAGTAGTATACCTAGATAACGTATTAATATACTTAACTAAAACCTAAGAAAATATATAGTAAAGGTCTAGTAGGTACTAAAGCTTTTAAGGGAAGCTAAGTTAAACCTTAACCTAAAAAAGTGTAAGTTTACTATAAAGGAGGTAAAATACCTAGGGTATATTATATAGGCAGAAAAGGCTATTTACCTAAACTTAAAAAGGCTCTATATAGTAAGAGATTAAGAGCTACTAACGTAAGTTTAAGGGGTGCGTAGTTTTTTAAGGTTTACTAACTTTTATTATAACTTTATTCTTAACTTCTCTAATATAGCTACGCTACTAAACTAACCTACTAGTAAAAACGTCTTATTTTATTAAAGACTTAAGAAAAACTTAGCCTTTTAGGTATTAAAGAGTGCTTTTATAATAGAGCTAATCCTAGTATAATAGAACCTAGCTTAAAGGACGCTTATAAAAATAGATTACTTAAGGGTAGCTTTAGAAGGGTGCTTGTTATAGAAGATAGATAGTATTATCTATCTAATAGCTTACTACTCTACAGCCTTAACGCTAGTAAAGAAAAACTATATAATATATAATAAGGAGCTATTAGTAGTAGTTTAATACCTTAAGGCGTAGAAGATAAGGTTAAGAAGTATAGAAGAGCTATTTACTATACTAATAGACTATAAGAACTTAGAGTACTTTACTAGGCTACGTATCTTAAGTAAATGCTAAATACGCTAGGCTAAAACGTTATTAGTATTTAGTTTTAAGCTAAAACTTTATTTAGGAAAGTTATTTACTTATTTTAATACCCTAAGTTATAAGAAATAAGATAAGTTTCTAAAATAAGCCCTTAAGGTATATATTATAACTCTAGTTACTATCTTAGTTATAGATATTATTAGGACGTTAGAGGTTATAGAATTACTACTAAAGGACTATATTTCTATAAACTCCTATATATAAAAACTCTAGGACGCAGCTATAATAAAAGACTTAAGTTATAGCGTAAGGCTTACTATAGTATAAAAAGGTAATAGGCGTTTCTTAGTTTAGGCTAATATATAGCTTTAGATTATAGATTATATAATTAGTACGCATAGTATACTATTATAGCGTAGAGTAATATAGCTGCTATCCTAGAAGCTATTAATAATAATAGTAATATAGAGAGCGTATAAGTTAGGCCTAGTAGAATACCTAAAAAAAAAAAAATATTTATAATACTATAATAGGACTATTACTAGAATAGAATATCCTAAAATATAGTACGTTTTATCTAAAACTATAACTACGCTAGAACGCAGATAAGTTATTATCCTAGGCTAGGAGTTCTATTATAGTAAGGTACTAGTTATAGCTATCTATAAACTTTATAATAGAACTCCTAGCCTAGGATAAAACCTCCCTACGTTATATGCTAGTAATAATAGATAGACTATTAAAATATATTTAACTTAAAGCGCTAATAATAATAGCTACTAAGTATATAGCTAAGGTTTTCTAGGACATATAATAGCGTTTTTAGGGATTTCTAATATTTACTATTATAGACTAGGGCTTAGACTAGTTAGGGAAGTTTTAGACTACGTTATGTAAACTAAAAGGCATTAACTAGGTCTTATTAATAGCGTATTATTCCTAGATAAATAGTAGGATAGAAAGGATAAATTAGGAGGTGCAGGGAGTCTTATAATAAATAATAAACTTTAAGTAGATAGACTAGCTATAGTACTTACTTATAACGTAGTTAGTATTAAATAATTAAGATTTAATAGTAATAGAAGTAAGTCTAACCTACTTCTTAATAAATATAATCTAGATTTACTATAGAAGGTAGTAACCCTAGAGGTAGACTTTACTACGCTAAAGGGAGGTGTAGTATAATTCCTAGAATACCTTAAAACTAGCATAGAACTAGCCTAAGTAGTAATTATATTTACTTAGTAATGTTAATAGGAAATAGTAAATTAGACTTATAGGCTAGCTTAACGCTTCTAGGTTAAAGATATAGTATAGTTTTTAATACAAAATATAAAAATAAATTACCCTAGCAGAAAGCTTATTTAGATCTAAAGAAAGTATATAGTAATAGCTATTTTAACCCTATTACTAGTAACTTTAGACCTCTTAGGGAACCTATATAAGACTATATATATAGATTTAATTAAGTAGTTAGTAAATAATTTACTCCTAAGCTAAGTACTTTTAAATTTCTAACTAAGCCTAGAGTAGGTGCTAGAGAATTTAGATTCTAACCTTAGTAAGTATAAAGTAGAAAAGATACTTTAGATAAAGAATATAAGAGGCTAAAAAAAGAAGTAGTTACTAGTAAAATAAAAGGGCTAGGATAACCTAACGTAAGAGCTATTAAAGAACCTTTAAAATATAGAGGCATAGGCTATTTTTAAGAAGAAAAATAGAAATATAACACCTTTTAATAAGAAAAGAATAAAAAGTAAAAAGGAAAGAAATTAATAGCTAAGCTATAATAGGGACGTAGCCCTAGGTATCTACCTATAAAATAAAGGGCTAGGACCCTTATTATAATACTAAAGTATTAGCCTAGAAAAATAGATGCTATAGCTAGGAGCCGCACTATAATACTAAAGTGCTAGCCTAAAGAAAATAATATAAAAGGCTAGGAGCTATATTATAATACTAAAGTATTAGCCTAAGAAAGATAACGTAAGAGGCTAGGAGCTATATTATAATACTAAAGTGCTAGCCTAAAGAGTAGGTATAGGTCTTAATTCTTATAGTAAAGGGGTAACTTATTATTAGAACTATAAAGAGAGCAAAAACGCCTATACCTAGGGTTATTAGGATTCTAGAAGAGCTAATAATTTATAGGAGCATAACTACTATAATAGTCTTATAAAGGAGAGTAAGTCTAATTATAATAGCGTCCTAACTTAATATAATAGCAGTTGCCTTAACCCTAGAGGGCTTACTAAGAGAAGTTATTACAGGAGGGGGCGCAAAGAGTCTAGAATAGTTAATAGAGGTAGTAGTAGTAGGAGCACGTAAGGAGTAGTTTATTTAGAGAAGGATTTATATAAGGACCTAGGGTTTATATAGTATAGGAAGGGTTAGCTTGCTTAGTAGAGCTGTAATTAGCCTACTCTATGCACGCATAATAGCTATAATAGACGCGTACAGCTACTATAATATACGCGTATAGTAAGCTTAGCATATATTATGCGCATATAAATTTTTTTAGGTAAGGTAGAGGGTATATAATAGGCTAGGCTTTGCCTAGCCTTAGTTATAGTTTAATTATAGAATAGTTATAGGACTATAGAAGAGACTAAGGCCTTATAGCTTACTTATACTATAGCTATACTATAGACTAACTATATATATAAGCAGATATATATATAAATCTCTACTATAGGCACCTAGATAGACCTATAAGGAATATAATACTTTTATTAGCACTTATTATAGTCGCATTTTAAGTTAGCCTATAACAACTAGGCCTTTATAGGGCAGGAGCTTATTAGACTCTTTCTAGGAGAAGTATTAAAACAGGTCCTTTAGTAAATCTAGGAGTATAGCCTTAAGTTCTTCTAGAGTTAACTTCTTCTTTAGGGTAAGGGCCCTTTAGATGTTAGCTATTAACGCAGTAAAAACTCCTATAGATCTAGTAGTTTTATAGATTCTCTAAGAAAGGGCTATAGATACTAAGGGTCTTACCTATTTTATACTTTCCTTTAGCTAATAACCTTCCTAGCTCTAAATCCTAAGGTTAGCGCAGTGCAAGAATATTAATTTCTTAACTAGCGCTAGCGTAACCTTATTCCTCTTTATTTATAGTTTTCCTAGAATTATATTATATTCTTTATTATTGCGTATAATACTTACCTAATCTTATTACTTATTGCGTTGCCTGAGCTGTAATCCTAAGGATTATTAGACAGACGTTCTTCTGCTCTAAGGAGTAGTATTTAATCTTATTTATTATATAGTATTAGATAGTTACTAATTAAATACTCTTTAAAACTTAATTATATAAACGTCTTATTCTAGCTTAATTCTACCTCTATAGTTATAAGCCTAGCGCTTTAAGAATATAGATAGTTTCTCTCTATATAATCTTAAGAGCTAGTAAAGATAATTTAAACGCTCT
The DNA here is from genome assembly GCA_010093715.1 of Pleomassaria siparia CBS 279.74. Lineage (NCBI taxonomy): Eukaryota > Fungi > Ascomycota > Dothideomycetes > Pleosporales > Pleomassariaceae > Pleomassaria > Pleomassaria siparia. The sequence continues at coordinate 428,624 of MU005780.1, forward strand.
AAAACACCTTAACAAATTTTCTTAACAAAGCCTTATACTACCCCCTCCCTAATAACACACTCCTATAATAAGCTAATAATTAATATATTAAAAGAAATCCTAATTACTAAAACGTAGCTCTATAATAGCTTAAGCTAGCTATACTAGTTTATAGAGCTCTAATTTTATACGTCTTAAAAAGGTATTTAGGAGTAATTTAATCCTAAGGCTAATAATACTAAGTTATTCCTAAAATCTACTCCTAAGTAACTAGAGCTCCTAACTAGATGCGGAACCTAAAGAAAAGGATAACTACTCTAGGGCGCTCTAGAAGTATTAGGCTCTAACGCGTAAGCACATAAATAATATAGCCTAATATTAATAACTAACTAACTAGATTAATATAATAGTTAACTGTAAGATCCTATGCCTAGTAATAATAGAAATAGTTAAAAAGGATAAAATAATAACTTAGAATCTTATTTAATACCTGTAGGCTAAGCTTACTCCTATAGACATAAGCTCTAAAAACGTTATTTAGGCCTAATATTAGAACTATCTAAATCTAGCTAAACGCAGAACTCTTAATCTAATAATCTAGTATAATAAGTAGAGCAACCTATATTAAAAGGTAAAAAACTATAGGCTTAATAAGACTAAAGGTTAGCTTATAGTAGAAGATTTTCTTAACGCCTTAGTAGTAAAAATCGCGCCTAAATAGGCTTAAACGCAGCTCTAATAGCTCTTCTATAACTTAATATTTAGAGGTAAGTCTTTACCTCTAATAAATATCTAATTTAGTAAACTCTTTTCCCTACTCCTTTATAATTAAGAAGTACGTATACTACTAGCTAGAAACCTAGGGATCTTTATAATATTTAGCAGGAGCTTAGCTAGATAGCTAAATACTTCGCTAGTAAAACTAGATAAGAAACTAAGCTTAGTAAATAATAATATTACTAAGTACCTGTAAGGAGGTCACTTAGGCAAGTAGTTAATAATCAGGTAATAGAGATAGAAGAGATAGTATTACAGGATAGATAGTTAGAATTAGTCTAACATAGATAAGACGAATTGCTACTAAGCTAAGCTTACACTAATTTAGATATATATATATAATTCTACGTAACCTAAGGCCTACGTAATCTATCTACACCCTCCCTAGGTCTCTATAACCTTAGGGGCCTTATATTATCCCCCTCTTAGACTTGCTTATTCTAAGAGAGATAAGGCGTGCTAATTAGCGCTAAAACGCGCCTATTTGCGCTATAATAGGCTAATTAGTACTATCTTAAATTTTCTAGCAAATATCTAAAACATATATATTAATATTAAGTTAAAGTAAAAGTAAAAGTAAGAGATAGAATCTCTTTAGCTTTTACCTAGAGATTCTATATCCTTAGTAAGCTTACTACTACCTAGTACTAGTGCTAAGCTAGTAGGAGAAGGATATACTTAAGGTTTTATAACCTAACTTCTTATTCCCTTAACCTTAACTACTACTACTTTTAGTAAGTTGCCCCTACTCTTAATTCTTTAGCGTATTTTTACTAAAGGAATATCTAAATATATCTAATAGCTACTTTTAGCTTATCTTAGCATATATTAGCATGTATTAGCATAAACTAATAATCTTTTAGATAATCTATTCTAGAGTTTACTAATCTTTCTAACTTTATTTTAATATTAAATAATCTTTACTTCTTTTACTTACTATAAGTTATTCTATATTATTATAGGCTAAAATATACTAATCTACTATAGATTAATATTAATATAGCCTCTAAACTACTTTCTATTCCTTTACGCTACCTAGAGGCCTGCAAGTAGGCTAAATTATCTAATTAGCCCTACTAGTAGTATATTTACTACTTTATAAAGGGTAATCTAGATTTAGAGTACTAATATAGGTTTACCTAGGAAGCTGTGTTAATATATAAGTGTAAGAATAAGGATAGTAATAAGTATAACTACTATAGTTACTATATATATAGTAACTAGTACTATCTTACTATAAGTAGTATTTTTTAACTCTTTTTAGCCTATTCTAATATAAATAGCTCTCTAAAGGCTACTATAGTACCTGTCTAATCTTTATACCTATATATAAAGAGTATATAGCTGCTAATAAGGCTACTAAGGATACTATAAGGCCCCTAAGGTTATAGAGACCTAGGGAAGGTGCAGATAGATTACGTAGACCTTAGGTCACGTAGAATTACGTATATATACCAGAATTAGTGTAAGCTAGGCTTACTAGTAATTCGTCTTATCTATGTTAGACTAGTTCTAACTATCTATCTTGCAATACTATCTCTTCTATCTCTATTACCTAATTATTAACTACTTACCTAAGTAACCTTCTTATATTTAAATTACTCTCCCTTATATCTACGTTAAAGGTAACTAGTTACTAGATTATGTAATGTCTAGAAATCCTACCTAACCTAACGTCGCCGCAGAAGGCGTGCGTAATAACGCACCTGCCCTACTAATAGGGGCTTTAGGCTCCTCTTAATAAAGTAGAGAGGAATCTATAATACTATAGATAGAGTTACTAGAGGGATTTAAGATACTTATAGACCTATTACTAGACCTAAGGGATTTAAAGGAGGTACTAGCTAGCTTAACGCTAGGCCCTAATACTTTGCCCTCTAACTTATAGTTACCCTCTATATTAGCATACTAAGGGTTAGAAGATACCTAGGCACTATACTCTAGGGTCTTTAGCCCTATAGTATAATTAGGTTAGTAACCCCTATATATTTAGGGCCTTAGGGGTAATTAACTAAATACTAGAGGTAGTTAACAGCCTTAATAGCCCTTATTAGCCTAGAATAGCAGTAATGCAACTGCTTTAGCTTAGGAAGCTGCAGACATACTATAATAGGCTAAAAGGACTAAAGAGAGCTAGAAATTAAAACTTCTAAAGGAAGCTAAGAAGGCTTATAATAACAGAGACCTAACCTTATTTAACTTATTAAAGTTAGATAGAGAAGGGGAAGTAGTACTAGAAACTATAGGTTTATAAGCTGCGTTGCCTAGGCTAGAGCTACCTTATATCTTTAGAAAGAAGAATAGGTTAGACTATAACTAATAGGAATAGGATTATAAGTATTATTTTATTTAGTTACCTTATAAGTTTATAAATAAGATATAGAGAGTTAATTTTAGAGTAAGATATATATCTAAGATACTAAAAACTCTATAGTTAATATATAGAGATAAGAAAAAAGCCCTTAATCTATTTTAGACTCCTACTTAGTCCTATTTAAAGGATATAATGCTTAATTTATTAGGAACTTACTAGAAATAGATATAAAATGCTTATATCTCTATTAAAGAGTGTAAACAGAAAAGAAATTAGTCTCTAACAGAACTTCTTAACTTTCTTAGACCTTTTTAGACTAAACTAGGTTAGAACTCCTAGGAACTCTAGGTAATAGAATATATTAGATTACTTTTAGATTCTATTACTAAAGACCTAATACTCTTGCCCGTAGATGCGCAATCTACGCTAGTATAAGTAGAGGAATAGGTAAACGTTATTAGTAGACATTATACTAGTAATAAGGGGGCTAAAAGCTTAAAGAAGGGGAAGAGCTATAATAGAAAGCGTTAGCGCCTTACTAATAATATATAAGGGGACGCAGGGTCCCTAAAGCTAGCTAAGAAACCCTACCTTAGTAGTAAAGGTAGTAGTTAGCCTAAAAAGGCCTAATCTAGCATAAAAAGGTCTACGTTAGATAAATCTAAACTTACCTGCTATAAATATAGTAAGGAAGGGCATTTTACGCAAGATTATCCTTAAGGGGATAATAAAAAAGGCAAAAGTACTAAAAGAGGGTTAGGAAAAGCTAAAAGGTAATTAGGGACCTAGTTCCCTACCTAGCTGCCTATATTAGAGTTAAAAAGGAACTTAGTAACTAGGGAATACTATATAACGCCTTATTTCTTAAACTAACGCGTATGTTAATAGTTAGAGTTGCGCTTAGGGTTACTAAGGGCTTAAAAGTGTTAATAGATAGAGCCTTATAATTAAATCTTATATCTACTTAATTTATAAAAGAATATAATCTTCTAATTACACTACTATCTAAGCTAATAGCAGAGACTGCTAATAGTATAAATATAATAGTATATAGAATAACAGCTACAGACGTTACTATAACTAATAGTAGAGGGAAGAAATAAGTATATACTATCCCTTTTATTATAGTAGACATTAAATAGTATCTAATATACCTAGGACTGCCCTAAATTAACGCGCATAATCTAAAGCTAAGTTATATTAGCTAGCGCATGTTCTTTAAGGGAATAAAGAATAAAAAGAAGACGTTGCACTCTAAGGTTAGCCTTAAAATAGCTAAAGAGTTTAATAGAACTATAAGAACCTACAGGAATAATATATATGCCTATATAGTTAGTTTAGTTAATATTTTACCCTATTATAGGTTAAATACTGCTACCTGTCCTCTAGAATATAAAGAGTATAAGGACCTAGAGTTAGTAAAGGAATTAAACAGACTTCTAGCCTATAGATTCTAAGATTTAGAGATTAAACTTAAAGAAGGTAAATCTCTGCCCTATTAACTGCTATATAACCTGTTAGCATATAAATTAGGCGTTCTAAGGACCTATATTTATAAATACCTTTATAAGGGGTTTATTAGGAGATTAAGGTCCCTAATAGGGGCACCTATCCTCTTTATAAAGAAGAAAAATAGTAGCTTAAGGCTTTATATTAATTATTAGGGTCTTAATAAGATTATAATTAAGAATAGATACCTATTACCCCTTATTATAGAGTCTCTTAAACGCTTAGCAAGTGTAAAGTTTTTTACAAAATTTAATCTTAAAGATGCCTACTATTATATAAGAGTAAAGGCAGGAGATAAGTAGAAAACTATATTTAGAATAAGATATAGCTATTTTAAGTATTTAGTAATACCTTTTAGCTTAACTAATACACTAGCTTAATTCTAGGCCTACATTAACTAAGCATTAGCTAGGTTAATAGATGTTACATATATTATCTATCTAGATAATATTCTAATCTTTAGTAAGACTAAAGAGGAGCATGTAGCACATGTAAAGGAAGTCCTTAGGAAATTACATAAGGCAAAGCTTAAATTAAACCTTAAGAAGTGTAAGTAGTATACTAGAGAAATAGAGTACCTAGGTTATATTATAGTACTAGAAGGGATTAAGATTAACCCTAATTAGGTTAAAATAATTATAGATTAGCTAGAACTAAGGACTGTGTAAGATATTAGAGTATTTATTAGATTTATAAACTATTACAGGTAATTTATTAATAGGTTTTTAAGAATTGCGCTGCCTCTAACTAAATTAACCTAAAAAGGGCTAAATGCTACTAAAGGTAGCCCTGCCTAAAGGAGAGAGGAGAGTATAGGATTAAATATTAGACTAGAGGGAAGAAAGTCCTTCTAAGTATTAAAGGATTCTTTCCTAAATATACTAATTCTTGCTTATTTTAAGAGAGACTATAAAATAAAGATAGAAGTAGATACTTCTAGCAGAGTAATCTTAGGCATATTCTCCTAATTAGTACTAGAACTAGCTAAAAAGGCCTAGTAGAGGCTAATTAACTTCTTTTTAAGAAAGTTAATAAAAGAATAGTATAATTACGACACTTATAACGCAGAATTATTAGTAATAGTTAAGAGTTATAAGTATTAGCGCTATTACCTTAAAGCTCTTCTATTTAATCTCCTTATAGATTATAATAACCTACGTTAGTTTATAGAAATAAAAAGTCTAAATAGTTACTAAGTACGCTCCTATTTTAAGCTAACTAAGTATAATTTTATAATTACACACTAGCCTAGAATAACTAATCCTGCTAATAGACCTTTAAGAAGGCTAGATTATATAGCTAAAAGGTAATCTCTATTAAATAAGCATAATAAGGCCTTTATTAGCCTAATATAGGACCTCCTAAGTAAAATAGAACGCACTAAAGCTCTGTTAGTATTAGCTATAATAACACGTGCTAAGAAGTTAAGAACTAACTTTAACAAAGCTATAGAGGATAATCTAGATATCTCCCCTATCCCTAGGGATTAAAAAGACAACCTAATAGATATAGTAGGAGACACTAAGGATTTAGATATTACCTCTAATAAGTTAGAGGATAAGAAGGGTTAAGATAGGCTAATACTCCCTATCTAAAGGCAGTTAGATCTAGTAGAACTAGAAACGCTAGAAGAGCGTTTAGCTGCAATTAGGCAGGCTTATAATAATCCTATATTAGGACACTTTAGAGCAAGGCGCATACTTAAGAAAGTAATACGCAAATACTAGTAGAAGAATATAAGGAAGGACGTTAAAGACTATTACTATAACTATAATTATTATATATAGGTAAAAGCTCTAAAATACTAACCTTATAGACTTCTATAACTAATTAAACCTCCTATAGGTTTATAGCAGAATATTACTATAAGCTTTATTATAGAATTACCTCTAAGTAAGTACTTAGAATAAGTATATAACTTAATACTAGTAGTAGTAGATAAGTTAACTAAAATAGCCTACTATATCCTAGTAAGATCTAATTAGAATACCTATAACCTAGTATAAGTCTAGATTAGAGATATTATTAGACTCTATAAAGTTCTATAATAGGTTATTTTAGATAGGGTCCTAATAATAAACTTAAAATTTTAGGATACTTTTAATTACTACCTAAATAGGAGACAAGTCCTTACTTCTGCTTTTTACCCTTAGATAGATAGATAGATAGAAAAATAAAATTAAACTCTAGAGTAGTATCTCTAGTATCTTTACTGTCTAGAATAGGATAATTAGGTAATATAGTTACTAATTACAGAGTTTACGTATAATAATAGCATATACGCAGTAATAGAAGTGTTACTATTTAAAGCATGCTATAGTATAGACCTAAGGGGCCTAAATTAGCCTAGAATAGCCCTTAGAGACAGAGAATCTCCCTTAGTACTTAGGGCTGCTGCACATGTGCTTACTATCTAAGCTAAGTATAGAAGAAAGATCTTAATAAGTAATATCTATTAAAAGACTTACTAAGATAAAAAACGCATGCACCTAGATTTAAATATTAGTAACTAGGTAATAGTATTAAACTGCTATATAAGGTTATTAAGGCTAAAAAAGAAGCTAGATTAGAAATTTATTAGACCTAGGACTATTATAGCTAAGATTAGCCTAATAGCATATAAAGTTAACATCCTAGGGGTTAAAAGTATCTATCTAGTTTTCTATATATCCCTATTAGAATTATATAAGCTAAGAGGCTTATTACTATACCTAAAGGACCTAGTTATAGACACCTTAAGGGAATATAGTAATAATATATATAACATAGAAAAAATTATTAAAAAAAGACAGAATAGTATAGAAGTATAGGAATATCTAATAAAGTAGCATAGTTATACCCCTAAAGAGAACTCTTAGGAACTAGGGCTAAACATTAGTAAAGAAGCTCTTAGAAAGTTCTAGAAAGACTACAGCATCTAATAAAAAAGGATAAAGAAGCTAGTTAAATCTATTTAAACCTAAGTAGTAAAGTAAGGGCAAGGATAACCTTTTAAAAGAGGGGGATAGGTTAAAGATGCGTCCTTTCCTTTATAAGAACACCTATTATTCTAGAAAACTACACTCCCTTATAAAAAAGGGAGGATGCAGTATCTTTACTATAAAGAAGGGAGGATGCAGTGTATAAAGAAAGGAAAGAAATAAAGGATAGAAAGAAGTGTCTTATATATCTAAAGGGATAATAATAGACCTACTTTAAACTAAAGCCTCTAAGGTAATCCTTAATTATCCCTAATAAGTCTATTTTAGGCTAAAATAGCCTAAGTTAGTAAAGAAGCTCTAGAATAGTAGCATACCTTTACTAATTTCCCTACAGGCAGGTTTATAGCGTTTAATAGTGTTACTAGAGTAAACTAGAAGGATCTAAAAAATACTCTATAAGTAGACTTAGAGATATTTATAAAAAGGTTACCTAGTTATTTTTTTAAGATAGTAAATATTAAGAATAATATTAAAAAGCAAGTATAGTTAATTATATTAGGAATTCTGTAATAGCACAAAATAGCCTATTTTAGCTTAAAAAGGCTTTATAAATTATAATATTACTTAGTATAGTAATTAAATTAGTTTTAAGTCTACTTAGGACTATTAGGTATTATTAATAACCTAAATAATTATACTAGATTAAGGAAAACTGCTATTAGCTAAGGAAGTACCTAGAAGGGGCTATAACCTGCTAAATAGAGCTACTAAAGGCTATTTAAATAAAGGAAACTACCTTTCTGCCCTAGAGAATACTAGAGAGTACTACAGAATACTAGAGGGCCTCTACTTGCGGCTGCGACTATAATAAGGGGAAGCAGTACTACGCTTAGAGATACTATTAGCAGGAGCAGCTACAACACGCTTACGGGGAATCTATTAAATTAATTAGTGCTATTTTAGGCTAAAGGGTAATATTAGAAACTATACCTTAGGCATTATAGCAGAAAGCTTTTTAGCTTCCTTATTATCTCTATTAATTACTGCTTACTCCTATAAAGCCTTATAATAAGCACCTAAGGCAGTGCGCTCGCGCTTAGAAGCAGGGATATTAGAAGGTTTAAGTTAATCTAAGCTACTATAGAAGTATAGAATATAGTTAGCATCCTTGCAAACTCTAGAAGGTGTTAGAATAGGCTAAAATATACTAATAAGGGTATATACTTACTCTCTAAGCTACTAGTAGAGTCTATTAGCAGCTGCTATAAAGTTATTGCGCAGAGTGTCCTTAGTAGCCTTATCTGCAGCTATGTACTCCTTATAAACAGGTAAGAAGTTTAGGCAAGTACTACAGCAGGCTTTAGGGAGCTATTTATATTAGAATAGGCTAAAGATTATTAAAAGAGGCTACTTACAGTAATATATTATTAATTATTAGTAGCACAGTACCTATAATAATTATAAGTGTTGCTATTAGAGTCCTTATACGTATAGATAAGTAAGGGGTTCTAAGTAAACCTATAAGAGTATTTAGAGTTAGAATTACCCTTAGTAAAGTAATAAACACACTGCTAGCAGGGCTAGTTAAATAGTTTAGCCTCCTTATAGGCTTAAAGGCGGCAGAGAGGTATAGGGAGCTGTTTAGGAGCTATATTAATGTAATTTAGGTTAATCTAATAAAGATTAGCATGTTTTAGCCTATAATAATATAGAATAACTTACAGTAAGTAAAAAAGGTAAAAATTATTTAATATTAAGGAAAAGTTAGAAAGATTAGTAAACCCTAGAATAGATTATCTAAAGAATTATTAGTTTATACTAAAACATGCTATAATAGGCTAAAGGTAGCTATTAGACATACTTAGATATCCCTTTAGCAAAATGCGCTAAGGAATTAAGAGCAGGGGCAACTTACTAAAAGTAGTAGTTAAGGTTAAGGGAATAGGAAGTTAGGTTGCAAAACCTTAAGTATATCCTCCTCCTACTAGCTTAGCACTAGTGCTAGGCAGTAGTAAGAAGGTTGCTAAGGAGATAAAATCTCTAAGTAAAAGCTAGAGAGATTCTATCTCTTATCTTTACCTTTACTTTAACTTAATATTAGAACATATGTTTTAGATATTTGCTAATAAATATAAGATAGGACTAATTAGCCTATTATAGCGCAAATAGGCGCGTTTTAGCGCTAATTAGCACGCCTTATCTCTCTTAGGATAAGCAAGTCTAAAAGGGGGATAATATAAGGCCCCTAAGGTTATAGAGACCTAGGGAAGGTATAGATAAATTACGTAGACCTTAGGTTACGTAGAATTACGTATATATACTAGAATTAGTGTAAGCTAGGCTTACTAGCAATTCGTCTTATCTATGTTAGACTAGTTCTAACTATCTATCCCGCAATACTATCTCTTCTATCTCTATTACCTAATTATTAACTACTTACCTAAGTGACCTCCTTACAGATACTCTACGTAATAATTTTATTTTAGTAGCTAGTAAGCTTTATAAATAGCTAGAACTATAAGTTTATACCCCTATTAGCATATATTAGCCTATTTTAGTCTATTCTAATACTCTTAGAACTTATAAGAATAAGAGATATATAGGATACTTCTACTCTAGCTTAGATTAGCTTAAGCCTTCTAAAGTCCCTACTCTTAAGTATAAGCGCACTTTTATAGGAATTTACTATAAGGCTTATTAGGAGGAACTTATACTTAAGAGAAATAATAAAACTACTAAGTAGCTTACTACTATAATACCTATAGTATAGTTTCTATTATTATATTTTAGCCTAAAATAGTACTAATTAACTTAATAGATTCCTTATCTCTACTTTATAGCTAGTCCTGCTAATAGTATATCTAAGCGTAGTGCTACTTCCCCTTATTATAGTTACGGCTTTAAATAGTAGTCTTCTAGAGTTCTCTAGTATCTCTATATTAGTATTTAGAGATACTAGGGATTACTTAAATACTTATAGGTAGAAAGGTAGTTTCTTTTATTTTAAATAGCCCTTAGTAGCTCTATTTAGCAGGTTATAGCCTATTCTAGGTACTTTCTTAGCTAATAGCAGTTTTCTTTAATCTAGTATAATTAATTAGGTTATTAATAATACCTAATAGTCCTAAGTAGACTTAAAACTAATTTAATTACTATACTAAGTAATATTATAACTTATAAAGCCTTTTTAAGCTAAAATAGGTTATTTTAGGCTATTACCTAAATTTCTATTAACTATGCTTACTTTAATATTATACTTAATATTCTCTATCTTAAAAAATAACTAGGTAACCTTTCCTAAATATCTCTAAGTCTAATATAGAGTATTTCTAAGATCCTTCTAGTTTACTCTAGTAATACTATTAAATACTATAAACCTGCTTATAAGGGAAATTAGTAGAGGTATACTACTATTTTAGAGCTTCCTTACTAACTTAGGCTATTTTAGCCTAAAATAAACTTATTAGAGATAATTAAGGATTACCTTAAAGGCTTTAGTTTATAGTAGGTCTATTATTATCCTTTTAGATATATAAGATACTTTTTTCTATCCTTTATCTCTTTTTTTTTATATACTATATTCTCCCTTCTCTATAGTAAAGATACTATATCCTGCCTTTTCTATAGTAAAGATACTATATTCTCCCTTCTTTATAAGGGAGTATAGTCTTTTAGGATAATAAGTATTCTTATAAGAAGAAGAACGCATCTTTAACTTATCCCCCTCTTTTAAAAGGTTATCCCTACCTTTACTTTACTATTTAGGTTAGAATAGATTTAACTAGCTTCTTTATCCTCTTTTATTAGATGCTATAGTCTTTCTAGAACTTTCTAAGAGCTTCTTTACTAATATTTAGCCCTAGTTCCTAAGAGTTCTCTTTAGGGGTATAACTATGCTACTTTATTAGATATTCCTATACTTCTATACTATTCTGTCTTTTTTTAATAATTTTTTCTACGTTATATATATTATTACTATATTCCCTTAAGGTGTCTATAACTAGGTCCTTTAGGTATAGTAATAAGCCTCTTAGCTTATATAATTCTAATAGGGATATATAGAAAACTAGATAGATACTTTTAACCCCTAGGATGTTAACTTTATATGCTATTAGGCTAATCTTAGCTATAATAGTCCTAGGTCTAATAAATTTCTAATCTAGCTTCTTTTTTAGCCTTAATAACCTTATATAGCAGTTTAATACTATTACCTAGTTACTAATATTTAAATCTAGGTGCATGCGTTTTTTATCTTAGTAAGTCTTTTAATAGATATTACTTATTAAGATCTTTCTTCTATACTTAGCTTAGATAGTAAGCACATGTGCAGCAGCCCTAAGTACTAAGGGAGATTCTCTGTCTCTAAGGGCTATTCTAGGCTAATTTAGGCCCCTTAGGTCTATACTATAGCATGCTTTAAATAGTAACACTCCTATTACTGCGTATATGCTATTATTATACGTAAACTCTGTAATTAGTAACTATATTACCTAATTATCCTATTTTAGATAATAAAAGCACCTAAGGTATTATTTTAGAGTTTAATTTTATTATTCTATCTATCTATCTATCTAAGGGTAAAAAGCAGAAGTAAGGACTTATCTCCTATTTAGGTAGTAATTAAAAGTATCCTAAAATTTTAAGTTTATTATTAGGCCCTTATCTTAGATAACCTATTATAGAACTTTATAGAGTCTAATAATATCTCTAATCTAGACTTATACTAGGTTATAGGCATTCTAATTAAATCTTACTAGGATATAGTAGGCTATTTTAGTTAACTTATTTACTACTACTAGTATTAAATTATATACTTGCCTTAAGTACTTACTTAGTAGTAATTCTATAATAAAGTTAATAGTAATATTCTATTATAAACCTATAGGAGGTTTAATTAGTTATAAAAGTCTATAAAGTTAGTATTTTAAAGCTTTTACCTATATATAATAATTATAGTTATAGTAATAGTCTTTAATATTTTTCCTTATATTCTTCTACTAGTATTTACGCATTACTTTCTTAAGTATGCGCCTTACCCTAAAGTATCCTAATATAGGATTATTATAAGCCTGCCTAATTATAGCTAAACATTCTTCTAGCGTTTCTAGTTTTACTAGGTCTAACTACCTTTAAATAGAGAATATTAGCCTATCTTAACCTTCCTTATCCTCTAACTTATTAGAAGTAATATCTAAGTCCTTAGTATCCTCTACTATATCCTCTAGGTTGCCTAATAGGTCCCTAGGGATAAAGAAGATATCTAGGATATCCTTTATAGCTTTATTAAAGTTAGTTCTTAACTTCTTAGCACGTATTATTATAGCTAATACTAATAGAGCTTTAGTACGTTCTATTCTACTTAGGAGGTCCTATATTAGGCTAATAAAGGCCTTATTATACTTATTTAATAGAGATTATCTTTTAGTTATATAATCTAGTCTTCTTAAAAGTCTATTAGCAGGATTAGTTAATCTAGGCTAGTGTGTAATTACAAAACTATACTTTATTAGCTTAAAATAAAAGCGTACATAGTAACTATTTAAGCTCTTTATTTCTATAAACTAACGTAGGTTATTATAATCTATAAGAAGATTAAATAAAAGAGCTTTAAGGTAATAGCGCTAGTACTTATAACCTTTAACTATTACTGTTAAATAGGCTATCTTTAGGTAAGGAAGATAGGATTATGTAATATTACATAAAGGTAAACGCGTAGAAAGATAAGGTTATATTTAGATTATCTATCTAGAAGTGTTAGGTAAAGGAGGCTTAGTGCAGAGACTAAGTTCTCTGCATAGGCTAGGTTACGTAACCTAATTATGTAATCTTATTATATAATTTACTATATATAGTATAAATACTAGTAATTTTCTATTTTTACTAAAGTACCCTTTACCTAGACTTTTTATCTTCTTATGTAGGTAGAAGTAATCTATCTAATTAAACCTTCCCTTTTAGAGATATCTGCATAGTTCTCTATTTTTCTATATAAATTCTATAAAGCTTAGGCCTTTAAGAATATAAAGCTAATTATAATTATAAGGCTTATATAAATTATAAGGCTCCCTAATTAATACTAGTAACTAGAGATTTAGGATTCCCCCTTAGGTAAATAAGAGTTACTAGCTACTTAGCACTGTATAATTAGCTAGAATTATAGGGCAGAAGAGGAGGTAAAGTTTAAGAGAATTTGCATAATAAGGAGAAACTTTTATATAATAGGGAAATATCCTTTATATAGGGGCCTTCTATTTATACCCCTTCTTCTATACTAGGTTTCTAGGTCCTATACTAGGTTCCTAGGATTTATAAGTAATAGAGATATCTTAGGTAAATAAGAAAAATCTAAGTAGGCCTCCTGCCTATATAAGGAGGCCTTTCCTCTATCTCCTTTACACCTATCTACCTCTATCTCTACTACCTCTACTACTACTATTACTAGGTAAGTTTTCCCTTATTATCTTCCCTTATTATCTTTGTATAGAATTTCTTTTTTATATAGGGAGCTCTGTAGTTTATATAGAAATCCCTTTACTTTATATAGAGCTAACCCTAGTAAAATAGAACTTTTTCTACTTAAACTTTGTATACACTACTCTAAACTTTATATAATAGCGCTCTAAGCCTATAGTAATGCTATAGCTACTACTAGTAATACTAATAATACTATCTTTAGTAGCTTATATGTAGTCCTTATCTAAAGTAGTAAGATTTAGGTTACCCTTCTAACTAGCTAGCCTACTAATAGGGCCTTTATATATAGGTTATTTATTAACATAAGTTTATATAGAGTTATTTTAAGTATATATAAAGCTAATTTCTGTGTATATAGAATAATAAGAAAAGGGTTGCTATAATACCCTCTTAAGATATTATTATAAACCTTTTTATAAATATAAATCTTAGAATACTTATAGCTAGAATTATACGTAGAAAAGGATACTTTTATATAGTTCTTATATAATCTAGGGGTTATATCTATGCTAATACTTATAGCTAAAGGTATAAGGGGAATATAAGTTCTAGGCCTTTTAATAGTTATAAGGTTCTAGTAAGCTACTAGAATAGTGCCTATAGCAGTTATGTCTAGTAGAGTAGGGGCTTAGCTTACTAGCACTACTTTTAGATAGAGATAGATTCTATACAGAAATTATTTAGGCGTGTATAGAGAGCCTTTAGCTTTATATAGATTAAGAGGTAGTTTTTCCTAGATAAAAATATAGAGTTTAGGACTAAGGTAGTGTCTATGCTATCTTTTTAGTAGATTAAAACTAGATTTTATCTGTCTAACCTTTAAAAATAATTATAAAAAGTAATTAATGTAAAAAATTGCATAAGTAAGTATATTTTTAAGTAAAATAGACTAGAAAAAGAAAAGGAAAAAATAGAAATAACTATATTTATATATAACAGATCTATCCTTTTATATTTTATATAGAGGGATTCTCCCTCTATATAAAAGCTTCTACCTTAATATCTAATGTATTTAATAAAATTAGTTATTCTAAGGCTGAATTTAGTGCTTTCTTAGTAAAGGTATTAGCAGGATTATTTTTACTATTAATCTATTTAATCTTACTAATCTCTTAATTCTCTTATAACTCCCTAAGAGATATAATATCTATTATTAGTCTCTTTTTATTAGTTATGCTAAGCTTAATAAGGTAATTATATAATAATTTTAAGTCTGTATAGATAACTAGTAGGATTAGAGGGATATAAAAGTTCTGTATAATTAATCTGTTAGATTATTATACTTAGTATAATTATACTATTAAAGCCTCTAACTATTCTATACAGCTTACTTACTAATATACTCCTAGTAATACTCTTGCACTTAACTAAGTTCTAGTAAATAATATTACTATAGATTCTAAAGCTATTACTATCTCCTATATAGTTCTTATTTACTAGGACTATTAGGAAACTAAGTTAAGAGCTTAAGTCCTTATTATTAGTAAATAATCTATTAGTAAAGATAAATAGCTTCGTACAGTTAAGCTGCAGGGGTATAAAAGTAATTCCCCTTACCTAATAATTAATCTGCTATGTAAGGCGTACATTAAGTGCCTTAATATCCTTAAAGGAAGGTATTATTATTTAGGTAGTAATTAATAGGTTAAATACAGCCTTAGGTTAGCAGACAGAGGTAATGTACGCGCCTTTTGCCTACTATTTAATATACTTTTAGGCTGCATCTATAGCTGTTAAATTAATTATATAGAGGTGTTTAGCTTAGCCCTTTTATTATAGGGTAATCTTTCTATCTCTATATATAATCTTGCCTCTATTAAATTCTAGGAATTAATCCTCTAATAGGATAGTCTTTAGCTTTGCATAGAGTTTAGCTTTGTATAATTCTTCCTCCTCCTTATATAAAAAGTCCTAGGTAATAATACTAAAAGTGTTATTAGTCTATAGGCTTATAATACTAAAAGGGGTTTCTTCTTTATTTATATATAATAAATAAGGGTTATATGTAAAAATATATATCCCTAGCTTATCCTTATAGTAATTATAGTATATCTTAAACTAGTATAAGCCTAATTTACCTGCACTATATAAAAGGCGTATAACTCTTAGAATAGTATTAAGAGGGAACCTATCTTATAACTCTCTTAGTAGTTTTACGTATAGTATATAGAGTAGCTTATCTATTAACTATATATATACTTAGGTAATATCTCTAAGTTTATATTATATACTATATAAGGATATTAAACTTATACTAATTACTAGTAAAAGGCGTTAACTTATCCTTTAGATAGTTAGTAATTAGGTAAGGATTTCTTCTTTCTCTTTATCTAAGTAGCCTATAAGAACTAGTCTAGATTTTTTATATAGTTATGTAGATTTGCCCTTAACTTTTTATATAAGGCGTAGGTTAAAGATTCTTCTTATATATTTATATAGATTATATAATAGGACTTAGAATATCTTATTAGTAATTAGGGCTTTAATTTCTATATAGTCTAATTCCTTAAAAGGTGCTCCTATAGTAGTAATAATTCTATCTATTCTTAGCTTTAGAGTAAGCTAATAGTCCTCCTTCTCCTTTTAAGTAAGGAATATATTATTAACAGATTATTATATAATCTTCTTAGGTCTCCCTTTCTTCTTTAGTAGGATTAGTTTAGCTAGTATAAAGACAGGCTTATCTAGGTTAATATCCTATAATAAGGCCTTAAGTTAGGGATTATATAGACTCTTAGGTTTAGCATAGTAGTAGGGTTTTACCTGCGTATACCTAAGGGTTAGTAGTCTATTTAGGAGAAGGATTATAATATTCCTTTTATTAATACTATAGATACTATATAGTTCTGTCTATCTCTTCTTCTCTCTTTAAGTAAGTACTTTACTACTAAGTAGTAGACTTAGGACTTTATACGTAGAAGGTCTATTCCTAGTATTAATTATATAGTTAATATCTATCTTTACCTTTTTAGCTTAGATTATTCCTATAGCCTTCTATATAGCATTTACTCTTACTATAATATTTAGAGTAGGAGGTAAGTTTTTATTAATTCTTAGGTATACTCTAAAAATAAGGAGTATTAGAATAATCCTATGCAGGCCTGCAGTATTATTAAGAGCTTTTACTACTATCTATAGGATGTCCTTATTATCTATATAGGTACTAATCTTAGCTTTAAGAATGTTAAACACTCTCTTAAGGGGCCTATATATACGTTTAATCTTAATAACTACCTAATATGCCTTTATAGGCATCTAGTAGCATTATATACCTATAATCTTTATATAATTATGTCGCGTATAGTGCTTACCTAATCTTATAAAGCTTATTAAATTAACTCAGCCGTAATTACAAGGATTAGCGGACAGACGTTCTTCTGCTCTGAGGAGCAGTATATAATCTTATTTGTTACATAGTATTAGATAGTTACTAATTAAATACTCTTTTTACTTAATTATATAAACGTCTTATTCTAGCTTAATTCTACCTCTATAGTTATAAGCCTAGCGCTTTAAGAATATAGATAGTTTCTCCCTATATAATCTTAAGAGCTAGAAAAGATAATTTAGCCGCTCTAAAATACCTTAATAAATTTTCTTAATAAAACTTTACACTACTTCCTCCCCTAATAACGCACTTCTATAATAAGCTAATAATTAATATATTAGAAGGAATCTCTATTACTAAAACGCAGCTTTATAATAGCTTAAGCTAGCTATACTAGTTTATAAAGCTCTAATTTTATACGTCTTAAAAAGGCATTTAGGATTAAATTAATCCTAAGGCTAATAACGCTAAGTTATTCCTAAAATCTACTCCTAAGCAACTAGAGCTCTTAACTAGCAATACAGAACCTAAAGAAAAAGAAGACTACTCTAGGGCGCTCTAAGAGTATTAGGCTTTATTACGTAAGTATATAAATAATATAGCCTGTTATTAATAACTAACTAACTAGATTAATATAATAGTTAACTGCAAGATCCTATGCCTAGTAATAATAGAAATAGTTAAATAGGATAAAATAATAACCTAGGATCTTATTTAATACCTATAGGCTAAGCTTACTCTTATAGACATAAGCTCTAGAAACGTTATTTAGGCCTAATATTAGAACTATCTAGATCTAGCTAAACGCAGAACCCTTAATCTAATAACCTAGTACTATAAGTAGAGCAACCTATATTAAAAAGTAAAAAATTATAGGCTTAATAATATAGAAGGTTAGCTTATAGTAAAAAAGTTTCTTAACGCCTTAGTAGTAAAAATCGCGCTTAAATAGGCTTAAACGCAGCTCTAATAGCTCTTCTATAACTCTATTTTTAGAGGCAAATCTTTACCTCTAATAATTATCTAATTTAGTAAACTCTTTTCTTTACTCCTTTATAATTAAGAAGTGCGTACGCTAGCTAGAAACCTAGGGATCTTTGTAATATTTAGCAGGAGCTTAGCTAGACAGCTAAATACTTAGCTAGTAAAACTAGATAAGAAACTAAGCTTAGTAAATAATAATACTACTAAGTGCCTATATACAGCGTAGACCTTTTAAGTCTATAAGTAGGCTCCTAATAATTATAGGAAGCTAGTAATAGTAATAACTAGAGCTTTACTAAAGATAGATAATAGGACTTATAGGACTATTCTTACTAGGCTTACTAAGCCTAGATTTAGCTTACTTAGGATAGCGCTTAGTAAGAAGGGCTAAAACCTCCCTACTAATAACTTACTTAAGAGATTAAAGTTTCTAGAAAGTATTACTACTACCCTTATTAATCTAAAGCTCCTTATAGAAGAGGCTATAAGCTTAAGAGTGTACTCTACTATAGACTTTAATACTTACCTACTATTAAAGAGCACTATCTTAGATAATAGAGCAGCCCTTTATCTTATTAATAGTAAGGATCTTCTTATACCTAGATTATTTAAAAAGGCTTAAGGAAAAAATGCGTTAAAGTAGAAACATAGGCCTTTCTAATTATAGAAATAGATACTTGCGTAATTAAAGGAGCCTTCTATAAATCTAATAGCCTTAAAATAGAGGATCTTACGCTCTTAGAAGTAGTTATAGTAGAAGGATTCTACGTTAATATTATCTTAAAAGCTTACCTTTAGTAGAAGAGAGTATAGTACTTAGGATTAAATAATATAATGCGTATTAGGAGCTTAGGGTTAAGTATTATGCTTACTACTTTTCTGCGTAAATATAACTTTACCTTTATTAAATATAAGCCTCTTACCTTTTATTTACTTTCTATAAGCGTAATCCCCTTATATAATAAATAATAATTATAGTCTACTTATTTATAAAAGGACTTAGAGGACCTATAGTATATAAAAGTAGGCTACTTTAGCCTATAAGTATTACGTACGCTTATTATAAGAGCTAAAAACGTACGTATTAAAAGAACGCTACGTAACTAATATAAGTACTACGCTATAACTTACGTAAAATAAGTTATTTTTTATTAACTAAAGGAGAGATTACTACGCCCTTATTAGTAAGTTGCATAGGATCTTTTTAATATGCCTACTAGGATAATAAGGGAATAGTAGATCTTCCTACTTAAGGAAGAATATAGTAGGAAGATCTATATACAGAATCTATAATCTAAATTACTAACTAAGATTATAATAAATATTAAAAGGTTTTAGAGCTTTATGTAGGTAAGATATAAGCTTAGGATTATTAAGGTTAGATAAGATAATAATACTATAACGCTCCCTTAGCATAGCAAATCTAACTATTAGAAGTAGGTAAAGAATTATAGTATAGAGATTAAGAGCTTGCTAGTATACACCTATAAACTAAATAAAGAAGCTAAAAGAGTAGGATAAGAGATAATTATAAAGGCTATAAAGATATAGATTAGCGCAAACCTACCTAAGAAGCTCTAGCTAGAGGTAGTTAATATAGTAGTATAGCTCTATAATATAAGCCTATTATACGTTTATAATATAAGATTACTAAATAAAGTATTAAATAAGTAGTATTACTAATATTTTTAATAGTATAAGCTAGAGTATATAAGAAGTGCTATAGCTAATCTATAGCTAGATTAGAGCAGCCTATACGTATATAGTTATTACGCTTACCCTCTAAATAGAGAGTAAGCAGCTAAGCGTAATAAAAAAGGATTTAAAATTACCCCTAGGGGATATATTAGCTATCTAGTTAGATATAAAGCTTCTAATCTATTCTAAATATAGATTCCTGCGCTTAATTAAGTAATTATAACTTAAAATATAATATTTAATAAGACCTACTTTTATAAAGGAAAGAGTAAAGACCTATCTAAGGAAGAAGCGCTTAAGATTATCTATATACTTATACTAGATAAAATTAGAAACCTAGGCAAGGCCTTTAAGCTAGTACCTGTGTAGTTATATAAGTAAATAAGAACTATAGATCTTCTAACGCACCTTAGGCTAGAGCTTAAGGTTATTACTACTTAAGAAACTAATTATTAGGCTAGCTAGCTAGATAAGCAGTTAATAGTAGAGATAACAGCTACGTAAGTAATAAGCCTAGCTAGTATATTATAAAAAACTTACGTAAAGTAGAAGAACTATTATATAGCGCTCTTATTACTAAAAGTAACTCTTAAACTAGAAGCTCCTAGTAAACCTAGTTCTTTTATAAGGGAATTAGATAATTAGCTTAGTAAATCTTAAAAAGTATACTTAACTAAAGAAGCAGATTTGCTATAATTATAGGAAATTATTTCTAATAAGTAGGATTACCTTAACTTTACCCCTGCTGCTTACCCTAAGCTTATAACTTCTAAAGCGTTAGGTAAAGTAAATAAAACTATACCTACTAGGCGCACTTAGTAAAGGAAGACTTAGAGCCCTATTACTTGCGTAAGCTAAAGGACTTATAGGTAGGACCCTAATAATAATCTAGGGGGTAATAGAAATAAAGGAGTATATATGCTTATAGTTATAAATAATAAAATTATTAAGCTTATAGAAACTTATTTTTAAGGAGTATATACTTTCCTGTAGAGTAGAGAGCTTATAATACTATATACTATTATAGTAGCTACTCTATTTATAAAACTAGCATAAAAATTAGAGGCTTAAGTATATACTAGTAAGCTTCTAAAAGCGCTAATAAAGTAGAGGGATTTTTAATTATATTTATATATAAAGCTCTTTATTAAAGCTACCCTAAAGGAGATCTAAACTTATATAAAGAAAGGGATATAGTAAGTAGTAGATTAAGAAAGCAGCTACTACCTACTCCTACTTAAATAGGTATTTATATATAAAACTAATAAAAATAGTTACTTTCTTAAATGCAAAGCTTAACTTATAGCTTAAGGGGATCTCTAGGCTATTAACTTACTCTAATTAACGTACGCAGTAATGCTTACTACTTGCTTATTTAGGATAGTAATTATAATTACTATAGAGTTTAATATAGAGATCTATTAGTTTAACGTAGTTAGCGCATTCCTAAATGCGCAGCTTAATAATAACGTAGCAGTTATTTACTAGCTCCTAAATAGATTTAAGTAAACTAGTAAGGCTTTAAAGCTTAAATAAGCCTTATATAGGCTACGCGACTTACTACTCCTCTAGTATTATAAATTATTAGAAATACTTTAGAAGCTTAGGCTTACTATATTAAAAGAGGAGCCCTGCCTATTCTTTAATAGGAAATAACGTATCCTAGTACTCTTCTATATAGATAATATCCTGCTTATATATTATAAGGATAATAAGAAAGACGCTCTAGTAATCCTAAAAGGCATTAAGTTAATATATAAGCTTAATAATAGAGGAGCTATATAATAGTTCCTTAGAATTAGGGTACTTAGAGAAAAAGCCTTTTAGATAATTACACTAGTCTATAATACGTATATTAAGAAAGTTGCGTTAAAATTTAACCTAATTAACTTAGGGAGCTTTCTAGATACACCTCTAGGATTAACTAAGCTATTAAAAAATACTAGAGAAGCGTCTAAATAAGAAGTTAAGGTATATTAGGAGTAGGTAAGATTAGTACTATATACTATAATTATGCTTGGCCCTAATATTATATACGCTGTTTCTAAGCTCTTACACTTCCTAACTAACCTGTCTAAGGCTTACGCTAAAGTAGTTAACTGCCTTATTATTTATCTCTATTATATATAATTTAAGGGCATCTAATATAGCAGAAAGTATAATATAGAGCTTTTAATATATAGTAACGCGTTCTTTATAGATAATATTAAGATAAGGTAATTATCTTATAGGTATATAATTATACTATTTAGAGGGCTTATTATATAGAAGGTAGTATAATAATTAACTATTATAACTTCTATAACTAAGGCTAAGTTAATTACGCTAGAGCATGTGTTAAAGGAATTAATAGCACTTAAACAACTGTTTAATAAGCTTACGCTTAACCTTAACAGCGCGTAGATAATCTGCTATAATAATTAGTAAATAATCTAGCTTATTATAGGAGAGAATAAGAGGATTACTATATAACTAAGGCATATTAATATCTAGAATATATAGCTCTGCTAGAAATACGCTAAAGGCTCCTTTAAAGTAATATATCTGCTAACTAATAATATGCCTATAGATAGATTTATAAAATATCTCTCTAAGCAGAAACTTTTAAGGTTTAAAGAGCTCTTAAGACTTTATAACGCAAGATTACAGATATAAGAGTAAAAAAAGTAATAAAGAAGCGCCTAAAGGCTGCTCTTAAGAGCCTAGAAGGTTACTTAGTATATATTACTATAATAGGGAGAATACCTTTCTTCCCTAGGGTAAGATCTAAACTATACTATAAGAGCGTCTACTAGCTTATTAAGGAGCCTCTTAATACGCGTATAACGCGCCTTAAGGGACTCTATAAAAGCTATAGGTACTATAGTATTCTAAGACTCTAAAAGAGCTATAGGGACTATAGTATTCTAAGGCTCTACTAAGCTAATATTAGAGCTCTTAGTAATAGTAGTATTATTCTTTATAATAATTATGCTACTATTATTACTATTTATACTACTCTTAGCATCCTTATTACGCTAATCCTTAGAAAGATCCTCTTTACTAGAGGCATAGTACCCTATAAGCGCGCAAAACGTAATACGCTACTTCTTAATCTTACTATTCTATATTACTTAATTAGTAAAAAAGAACTTAATAACTAAAGCGTAACTTACGCCTTTTAAAAGAGTCTAAATAGCGTAAAGAAGCTGCTTAGTAGTAAGTTAGTAGCTCTTAAAACTATATAGAAGCGTTAGTATAAAGCTTAAAGGATACGTAAAAGAGGAGATCTTATATAAGAACGCAGGAATAACTAAAAGCATACTTATAGTAACGTAAAGTATTAGTAGTAGTATTATAGTAATACCTAAGTATAGAGGTAGAATTAAGCTAGGATAAGACGTTTATATAATTAAGTAAAAGAATATTTAATTAGTAACTATCTAATACTAAGTAACAAAGGAGATTATATACTACTCTATTAGAGTAGAAGAATGTCTGTCTGCTAATTCTTATAATTACAGCAGAGGTAATATAATAAGATTAGGTAAGCATTATACGCAACACACCCCCTAGGGAAGTTAAGACAAAGTCTTAATTTCCCTGCGTTAAGGCGTTAACTAAGCTCCTAATATCTCTTAGTAATATTAGTTACGTGCTTTATCTAATCTTTATTCTATGCGCGCAAATAATAATAAAGGGAAAATTAATTATCTCTCTTACCTTATATACTTTCTCTCCTCTACTACCTTATATCCTTACACCTGCGCATAAGCTTATCCCCTATATATATAAATACATCTATAGCATCTTATATATAAGTATCCTAAGCTCCTAAGCCTTATCTAGATCCTTATACTAACTTATAGAAATAGAAAGCCTCTAAAGCCGCCTCTACCTGTATAACTAAGTACCACGCTCGCAAGCGCGCTAAGAAATCTGCTACTAACAGCTCCTCTATTTCTACCTCCGCCTTAAGCCCTTTGCGCGCGTCTGCGCCTCTATTTATTCCTTCCTCTAGTGCTCCTAAGCCCTTGCTAAACGCTAATTCTAAGCCCTTGTCTAGTCTAGAGATAGATTAGTTTATCTAATTATAAGTTAAGTCTGCTGCTGTAAGCGCTAAGGCTATTATAGCTAAAGAGAGAGCTTCCTTTAAGTCCTTTAGTAATACTAATAATACTCTATTCTCTACTTTTACTTCTAAGGCTCTAGTCTTATTATCTTTACGCTTTCTAGCAGAGCTGTAGGCTCCTGCTAATAATATCCTAGTTGTTTCCCTAGTTACTCTAGCTACTCTAGCTATAGATTAGGCTACTTAAAATAAGATTACAGCTCTCTATAATTAGTTAGCAGTTCTTAATACTAAAGCAGCTAAGCGCGTAGCTTATCTATCTATTACCCTCTAGGTTTCTTCTGCGTAATCTAATAGATCCGCGCTTATAATAATAACTACTAGTACCTTAGCTAATAGTAGTATCCCCTTAGTAGGTAAGGTGCAGTTAGTTAAGTCTAGTAGTAAGCTCCCTATAACTGTTAGCTCTCTTAACTTAGCCTTACGTGTAATAGGTAGCAGCAGCGTCCCTATAGAGGAGCTGCTAATACCTATAGTTAATAATAAGGATCTCTTCTTTATACGCGCCTAATTAATTAACTAGCTAAAACGCTCTGCTAGCAAAGCTCTGCTTATTAGCCTTGCTAGATTACCTAAAGGGTCCCCTAAAGGATTACCTAAGGGTCTAGGACTAGAGGCTTTTAGTTTCTTAAGCTCTCTGCGTATAGTTCCGCCCTTATTTACTATAGAGAGCTCCTTAAGTATTTAGGGTAGTAGTAGTAAGGCGCTGCTATCTATAGATGCGTTAAGCTCTTTAGGAGCTTATAAAGCGTATATTAAAGACAGTATATTATAGTAAAGTAGTAATACTATAATATTATTATCTAGTACTAGTGTGCCTTTAATAATCTATTTAACTTATTCCTCCTACGCTCCTAAAGCTCCCCTTACCTTAGTATCTACTTCTCTAACTCCTCTAGTAGATACTTCCTGTAATAGGCTGGGCTTCGCCCAGCCTTAGTCATAGTTTAATCACGGGATAATCACGGGACTATAGAGGAGACTAAGGCCTTGCGGCTCGCTTATACTATAGTCACACTACGGACTAACTACAGGTATAAGCGAGCACACACATAAATCTCTGCAGGCTCGTAGATAGACCTATAAGGAATATAATACTTTTATCAGCACTTATTACAGTTCGCATTTCAAGTCAGCCTATAACACTTCCCCTACTCCCTTTATGCTCTTATCTAAGATCTTGCGCGTTAAGGCTAAGAGCTTACTAGCTAAGATGCTAGTAAGCAGCTCTGCTAATAGCTTTACTCTAGGTAAGCAGGTTAATCTTACTACTATTAATAATAGAGCCTAGACCCCTTCTTTCTTACCTTTGCCTAAGCGTTGTAAGCTATCTAACGTAGATTAGGAGCTTATTTATAGTAAGGATTATAAAGCTAAGCTTAAGGCCTACTACTAGCAACGTTTTTAAGAGGATCTAGCGCGCTAGCGCAAGGAGGGTAGTGTCCTAAGCTCTTCTACTTAACTAGGTCCTACGCCGCCTGCTTAGTAGCTCTTTTAGCTCTCTAAAAAGAAGGCTAGGAAGCACAAGGCTAACAGGCTAGTAACCCCTATAAAGAAGTAGAAGAAGCGTAAGGCAGATCCTGCCTTTAGAGCTTCTAACTTACCTATTATAGCTCTCTTAAAGAACGCAAAGCGCTAAGGTAAGAAGACTACGCTCTACGCTATCTCTTACCTTAGTTGCGTCTAAAGTACTCTTAGTAGTTAATCTCTTAGATATTACTATAAGACTACTACTAATACCTTACGTTACTATAAGTGCGCTTCTAGCTATTCCTATATTCTTATATAAGATCTTCCCTTTTTATATATCTCTTAAGCTCCTTACTAACACTTCTATATAGTCCTAAAAGCTGCTAACTTGCTACTAATTAGCTTCTCTGCGCTATTTAGACCCTTCTAAAAGGTATAAGTTACGCTCTAGTTATTAAGTTCTCTTTTCTAATTAAGTAATATAAGATAGTAAGATTAAAAAGTAGCGTATTACGTTTTGCGCGCTTATAGGGTATAATACCTCTAGTAAAGAGGATCTCCCTAAAGATTAGCGTAATAAGGGTGCTAAGAGTAGTATAGATAGTAATAATAGTAGCGTAATTATTACAGAGGATAATACTACTATTACTAAGAGCTCTAATATTAGCTTAGTAGAGCCTTAGAATACTATAGTCCCTGTAGCTCCCTTAGAGTCCTAGGACACTATAGTGCCTGTAGCTCCTATAGAGTCCCTTAAGGCGCGCTATGCGCGTATTAAGAGGCTTCTTAGTAAGCTAGTAGACGCACTTATAGTATAGTTTAGATCTTGCCCTAGGGAAGAAGGGTATTCTCCCTACTATATTAATATACACTAAGTAACCTTCTAGGCTCTTAAGAGCAGCCTTTAGGCGCTTCTCTATTACTTTTCTTACTCTTATATCTGTAATCTCGCGTTATAAAGTCTTAAGAGCTCCTTAAACCTTAAAAATTTCTGCTTAGAGAGATATTTTATAAATCTGTCTGTAGGCATATTATTAGTTAGCAGATATATTACTTTAAAGGAGCCTTTAGCGTATTCCTAGCAAAGCTATATGTTCTAGATATTAACGTGCCTTAGTTATATAGTAATCCTCTTATTCTCTCCTATAATAAGCTAGATTATCTGCTAATTATTACAGTAGATTATCTACGCGCTATTAAGGTTAAGCCTAAGCTTATTAAACAGTTATTTAAGTACTATTAATTCCTTTAATACATACTCTAGCGTAATTAACTCTGCCTTAGTTATAGAAGTTATAACAGTTAATTATTATACTGCCTTCTATATAATAAGCCCTCTAAACAGTATAATTATATACCTATAAGATAATTGCCTTATCTTAATATTATCTGCAAAGAACGCGTTACTATATATTAAGAGCTCTATATTATACTTTCTGCTGTATTAGATGCCCTTAAATTATATATAATAGAGATAAATAATTAGGCAGTTAACTGCATTAGCGTAAGCCTTAGATAGGTTAGTTAGGAAGTATAAGAGCTTAGAAACAGCGTATGCAATATTAGGGCAGAGCATAATTATAGTATATAGCACTAATTCTACTTATTCCTAATATACCTTAACTTCTTATTTAGACGCTTCCCTAGTATTCTTTAACAGCTTAGTTAATCCTAAAGGTGTATCTAGGAAGCTCCCTAAGTTAATTAGGTTAAACTTTAACGCAACTTTTCTAATATACGTATTATAGACTAGTATAATTATATAAGAGGCTCTATCTCTAAGCACCCTAATCCTAAAGAACTACTATACAGCTCCTCTATTATTAAGCTTATATATTAACTTAATCCCTTCTAGGATTACTAGAGCGTCTTTCTTATTATCCTTTTAATACATAAGCAGGATATTATCTACGTAGAAGAGCACTAGAATGCGTTATTTCTTATTAAAGAATAGGCAGGGCTCCTCTTTTAATGTAGTAAGCCTAATCTTTTAAAGTGTTCCTAAGAACTTATAATACTAGAGGAGTAGTAAGTTGCGCAGTCTATATAAGGCTTATTTAAGCTTTAAAGCCTTACTAGTTTACTTAAATCTATTTAGGAGCTAGTAAATAACTGCTACGTTATTATTAAGCTGCGCATTTAGGAATGCGCTAACTACGTTAAACTAATAGATCTCTATATTAAACTCTATAGTAATTATAATTACTATCCTAAATAAGCAAGTAGTAAGCATTACTGCGTACGTTAATTAGAGTAAGTTAATAGCCTAGAGATCCCCTTAAGCTATAAGTTAAGCTTTGCATTTAAGAAAGTAACTATTTTTATTAGTTTTATATATAAATACCTATTTAAGTAGGAGTAGGTAGTAGCTGCTTTCTTAATCTACTACTTACTATATCCCTTTCTTTATATAAGTTTAGATCTCCTTTAGGGTAGCTTTAATAAAGAGCTTTATATATAAATATAATTAAAAATCCCTCTACTTTATTAGCGCTTTTAGAAGCTTACTAGTATATACTTAAGCCTCTAATTTTTATGCTAGTTTTATAAATAGAGTAGCTACTATAATAGTATATAGTATTATAAGCTCTCTACTCTACAGGAAAGTATATACTCCTTAAAAATAAGTTTCTATAAGCTTAATAATTTTATTATTTATAACTATAAGCATATATACTCCTTTATTTCTATTACCCCCTAGATTATTATTAGGGTCCTACCTATAAGTCCTTTAGCTTACGCAAGTAATAGGGCTCTAAGTCTTCCTTTACTAAGTGCGCCTAGTAGGTATAGTTTTATTTACTTTACCTAACGCTTTAGAAGTTATAAGCTTAGGGTAAGCAGCAGGGGTAAAGTTAAGGTAATCCTACTTATTAGAAATAATTTCCTATAATTATAGCAAATCTGCTTCTTTAGTTAAGTGCACTTTCTAAGATTTGCTAGGCTAATTATCTAATTCCCTTATAAAAGGACTAGGTTTACTAGGAGCTCCTAGTTTAGGAGTTGCTTCTAGTAATAGGAGCGCTGTGTAATAGTTCTTTTACTCTGCGTAAGTTCTCTATAACGTACTAGCTAGGCTTATTGCTTATATAGCTATTATCTCTACTTTTAACTACTTATCTAGCTAGCTAGCCTAATAATTAGTTTCTTAAGTAGTAACAACCCTAAGCTCTAGCCTAGGGTGCGTTAGAAGATCTACAGTTCTTATTTACTTATATAACTATATAGGCACTAGCTTAAAGGCCTTGCCTAGGTCTCTAATTTTATCTAGTATAAGCACGTAGATAATCTTAAGCGCTTCTTCCTTAGATAGCTCTTTACTCTTTCCTTTATAGAAGTAGGTCTTATTAAATGTTACGTTTTAAGTTATAATTACTTAATTAAGCGCAGGAATCTATACTTAGAATAGATTAAAAGCTTTATATCTAACTAGATATCTAATATGTCCCTTAGGGGTAATTTTAAATCCCCTTCTATTACGCCTAGCTGCTTACTCCCTATTTAGAGGGTAAGCGCAACAACTATACGCGTATAGGCTGCTCTAATCTAGCTATAGATTAGCCGTAGTACTTCTTATATACTCTAGCTTATACTATTAAAAATATTAGTAACACTACTTATCTAATACTTTGTTTAGTAATCTTATATTATAAGCGTGTAATAGGCTTATGTTATAGAGCTATACTACTACGTTAACTACCTCTAGCTAGAGCTTCTTAGGCAGGTTTGCGCTAATCTGCATCTTTATAGCCTTCGTAATTATCTCTTATCCTGCTCTCTTAGCTCCTCTGTTTAGTTTATAGGTGTATAGCAGCAAGCTCTTAATCTTTATGCTATAATCCTTTACCTATTTCTAATAGTTAGATTTACTATGCTAAGGGAGCGTTGCAGTATTATTATCTTATCTAACCTTAACAATCCTAAGCTTATATCTTACCTATATAAAGCTCTAAAACCTTTTAATATTTATTATAATCTTAGTTAGTAATTTAGATTATAGATTCTGTATATAGATCTTCCTACTATATTCTTCCTTAAGTAGGAAGATCTACTATTCCCTTATTATCCTAGTAGGCATATTAAAAAGATCCTATGCAACTTACTAATAAGGGCGTAGTAATCTCTCCTTTAGTTAATAAGAAATAACTTATTTTACGTAAGTTATAGTATAGTGCTTATATTAGTTGCGTAGCGTTCCTTTAATATGTACGTTTCTAGCTCTTATAATAAGCGCACGCAATGCTTATAGGCTAAGGTAGCCTACTCTTATATGCTATAGCTCCTCTAAGTCCTCTTATAGATAGGTAGACTATAATTATTATTTATTATATAAGGGGATTACGCTTATAGAAAGTAGATAAAAGGTAAGAGGCTTATATTTAATAAAGGTAAGGTTATGTTTACGCAGGAGAGTAGTAAGTATAATACTTAACCCTAAGCTCCTAATGCGCATTATATTATCTAATCCTAAGTATTATACTCCCTTCTGCTAAAGGTAAGCTTCTAAGATAATATTAACGTAGAATCCTTCTACTACTACTACTTCTAAGAGCGTAAGATCCTCTATTTTAGGGCTATTAGATCTATAGAAGACTCCCTTAATTACGCAAGTGCCTATTTCTAAGATTAGAAAGGCCTATATTCCTACTTTAACGCATCTTATCCCTTAAGCCTTTTTAAATAATCTAGGCATAAGAAGATCCTTACTATTAATAAGATAAAGGGCTGCTCTATTATCTAAGATAATGCTCTTTAACAGTAGGTAAGCATTAAAGTCTATAGTAGAGTACACCCTTAAGCTTACAGCCTCTTCTATAAGGAGCTTTAGATTAATAAGGGCAGCAGTAATACTTCCTAGAAACTCTAATCTCTTAAGTAAGTTATTAGTAAGGAGGTTTTAGCCCTTCCTACTAAGCGCTATCCTAAGTAAGCTAAATCTAGGCTTAGTAAGCCTAGTAAGAATAGTCTTATAAGTCCTGTTATCTATCTTTAGTAGAGCTCTAGTTATTACTATTTCTAGCTTCCTATAATTATTAGGAGCCTACTTATAGACTTAAAAATTCTGCGCTGTACATAGGCACTTAGCAGTATTATTATTTGCTAAGCTTAGTTTCTTGTCTAGTTTTGCTAGCTAAATATTTAGCTGTCTAGCTAAGCTCCTGCTAAATATTACAAAGATCTCTAGGTTTCTAGCTAGCGTACGCACTTCTTAATTATAAAGGAGCAGGGAAAAGAGTTTACTAAATTAGATAATTATTAGAGGTAAAGATTTGCCTCTAAAAACAAAGTTATAGAAGAGCTATTAGAGCTGCGTTTAAGCCTATTCAGGCGCGATTTTTACTGCTAAGGTATTAAGAAAATCTTCTACTGCGAGCTAGCCTTCTATATTATTAAGCCTGTAGCTTTTTGCTTTTTAATATAGGTTGCTCTACTTATAGTACTAGGTTATTAGATTAAGGGTTCTGCGTTTAGCTAGATCTAGATAGTTTTAATATTAGGCCTAAACAACGTTTTAGGAGCTTGTATCTGTAGGAGTAAGCTTAGCCTATAAGTATTAAATAAGATCCTAGGTTGTTATTTTATCTTATTTAACTATTTCTATTATTACTAGGCGCAGGATCTTGCAGTTAACTGTTGCATTAATCTAGTTAATTAGTTATTAATAACAGGCTATGTTATTTGTGTGCTTACGCGATAGAGCCTAATACCCCTAGAGCGCTCTAGAGTAGTTATCTTTTTCTTTAGGTTCCGCATTGCTAGTTAGGAGCTCTAGTCGCTTAGGAGTAGATTTTAGGAACAACTTAGCGTTATTAGCCTTAGGATTAACTTAATCCTAAATACCCTTTTAAGACGCATAAAATTAGAGCTTTATAAACTAGTATAGCTAGCTTAAGCTATTATAGAGCTACGTTTTAATAATAGAGATTCCTTCTAATATATTAATTATTAGCTTATTATAGAAGTGCGTTATTAGGGGAGGGGGTAGTGTAAAGTTTTATTAAGAAAATTTGTTAAGGTGTTTTAGAGCGTTTAAATTGTCTTTACTAGCTCTTAAGATTATATAGGGAGAAACTATCTGTATTCTTAAAGCGCCAGGCTTATAACTATAGAGGTAGAATTAAGCTAGGATAAGACGTTTATATAATTAAGTAAAAGAATATTTAATTAGTAACTATCTAATACTAAGTAACAAAGGAGATTATATACTGCTCTATTAGAGTAGAAGAATGTCTGTCTGCTAATCCTTATAATTACAGCAGAGGCGATACGATAAGATCAGGTAAGCATTATACGCGACACTAAGAGATTAGCTACTAAGAGCGCTTTAGATATAACTAAGGTAAAAGACAGTATAAAGTATAGTCTTCTTACTCTAGCGCTTTATATTCTTTAAAAGAGCTATAATAGGTAAGTTAGAAGCTCTAAAGGTAGAATCTACCTTATACTTCTTCTACTTTTTTATAAGGGTTACTAGCCTATTAGCCTTACGCTTCTTAGCCTTCTTTTTAGAGAGCTAGAAGAGCTGCTAAGTAGGCAGCGCAGGACCTAGTTAAGCAGAAGAGCTTAGGATACTACCCTCTTTATACTAGCGCGCTAAATCCTCTTAGATACGTTACTAGTAGTAGGCCTTAAGCTTAGCTTTATAATCTTTACTATAAATAAGCTCCTAATCTACATTAGATTACTTATAACGCTTAGGTAAAGGTAAGAAAAAAAAAGTCTAGGCTTTATTATTAATAGTAGTAAAATTAATTTACTTATCTAGAGTAAAGCTGTTAGTAGAGCTGCTTACTAGTATCTTAGCTAGTAAGCTCTTAGCCTTAACGCGTAAGATCTTAGATAAGAGCGTAAAGAGAATAAGGGAAGTATTTACTAAAGGAGTTAAAGAAGTAGATATTAAAGTAAGGGGAGCTTTAGAAGCGTAGGAGGAATAAATTAAATAGATTATTAAAGGTATACTAGTACTAGATAATAATATTATAGTATTACTACTTTATTATAATATACTATCTTTAATATATAATTTATAAGCTCTTAAGAAGCTTAACGCATCTATAAATAACTACGCCTTACTACTACTACTTTAGGTACTTAAGAAGCTTCTTATAATAAATAAGGGTAGAATTACTTATAAAGAGCTTAAGAAACTAAAAGCCTCTAGTCCTAGACCCTTAGGTAATTCTTTAGGGGACTCCTTAGGTAATCTAGTAAGAGTAAAGAGGGGAGCTTTACTAGTAGAGCGTTTTAGCTAGTTAATTAATTAGGCGCGTATAAAGAAGAGATCTTTATTATTAACTATAAGTATTAGCAGCTCTTTTATAGAGATGCTGCTGCTATCTATTATACGCAAAGCTAAGTTAGGAGAGCTAATAGTTATAGGGAGCTTACTACTAGACTTAACTAACTACACCTTACTTACTAAGGGGATGCTACTATTAGCTAAGGTACTAGTAGTTATTATTATAAGCGCAGAGCTATTAGATTACGTAAAAGAAGAAACCTATTAGGTAATAGATAAATAAGCTATGCGCTTAGCTGCTTTAGTATTAAGAACTGCTAACTAATTATAAAGAGCTGTAATCTTATCTTAGGTAGCCTAATTTATAGCTAGAGCAGCTAGAGTAACTAGAGAGATAACTAGGATATTATTAGTAGGAGCCTATAGCTCTGCTAGAAAGCGTAAAGGTAATAGGACTAAAGCCTTAAAAGTAGGAGAAGGAGATAAAGTATTATTAGTATTACTAAAGGACTTAAAGGAAGCTTTCTTTTTAGTTATAATAGCCTTAGCGCTTATAGTAGCAGACTTAACTTATAATTAGATAAACTAATCTATCTCTAGACTAGATAAAGGCTTAGGATTAGCATTTAGTAAGGGCTTAGGAGCCTTAGAGGAAGGAATAAATAAAGGCGCAGACGCGCGTAAAGGGCTTAAAGTAAAAGTAAAGGAGGTATTAGTAGCAGATTTCTTAGCGCGCTTATAAGCGTAGTACTTAGTTATATAGGTAAAGATAGCTTTAGAGGCTTTCTATTTCTATAAGTTAGTATAAGAATTTAAATAAGGCTTAGGAGCTTAGGATACTTATATATAAGATGCTATAGATATAGTTATATATATAGGGATAAGCGTATACGCAGGTATAAGGGTATAAGGTAGTATAGGAGAGAAGGTATATAAGGTAAAAGAAATAATTAATTTTCTATTTATTATTATTTGCGCGCGTATAGAATAAAGATTAGATAGAGCACGTAACTAATATTACTAAGAGATATTAAGAGCTTAGTTAACGCCTTAACGTAGGGAAATTAAGACTTTGTCTTAACTTCCCTAGGGGGTATGTTGCGTATAGTGCTTACCTAATCTTATAAAGCTTATTAAATTAACTTAGCTATAATTATAAGGATTAGCAGATAGACGTTCTTTTGCTCTAAGGAGTAGTATATAATCTTATTTATTACATAGTATTAGATAGTTACTAATTAAATACTCTTTTTACTTAATTATATAAACGTCTTATCCTAGCTTAATTCTACCTCTATAAATTATAAAAGTCCTCTACTATAAAGTTTATTCTAGAATTATATATAATATAATTTAGGGGTCTTTAGTAGGTGTTAATCTAGCATTTATAAAGGGCTTCCTAAGTATCCTATGTAGAGATTAATTTAAAGAAGGCAGCAGCTTAGAATAATATATCTGCATTAATTATATATAGTACGTTCCTACCTCTAATCTATATAATATTAATAATAATCTTATAGTTAAAATATGTATTATCCTTAATAGTAAACTTAAAACAGTTTAGTACAGGTTTATATAACTAGTAAAAGTAGTAGAACTTCTATATTTCTTTAAGAATAGAGGTATCTATATTATAACCTGCTTAGGTAAGCATCTTATAAAGTCTCTCTATACGTAGATATCTAAATCTTTTATAAAGTCTGCGTAGTTTAGTCTCTGTAAAGAATAATATAGCGTCTACCTAGCTATAATTAAAGAATAAGTGCCTGTACTTCTATATAATAGAAATAGTTATATTATCCTATTATATAATTAGGTTTAGAATATTATTAAAGTATGCTCTAAGCCTATTAGCATCTGTAAGTAATAGTAGGAATAGTATAAGGGTATCTAGAATATAGTAGGTTACTATACTAAGGTTATTCTTTATCTATATAGTCCCTAAGGATCTAGTTAGGTTCTAGCTACTAAAGCTAATCTTATTATTACTTAGTATCTAGTTAATTTCTATATAGGGGTTCTCCTTTATATATACTTCTACTTAGGCCTTACCTACTATAGAAATGCGTACTACTCTAGTGTCCTAAAGTTTACCTTAATATATAGTATAGTACCTGTCTTTTAGAATAAACTAATCTACCTAAATAATAGGTTCTATTCTATAGATATGTTTACCTATTAAATAGTGCATATACGCAGCCTTAGTAAGGAATTAAACTACCTCTTTACCTTCTTTATCTTATTCTAATTTAGGAGTATTATACGCTTCTTTATTATTATCTTTATTAAACTAGCCTTTAAATTTAGTAATATACGTAGTTACATCTTTATCTAAAGGTATTTCTTTATAAAAGTCTTTATAAGAAGTAATATATTAGCGCTTTATATAAGTCCTTTTATTAAAAGAATAGTTAGGTAACTAGCAACCTTCCTTATAGTATATAAAGTATTTCTTCTCCTTTACACCTTTACCTTTAAATTAATTACGTGCAAATAACCTTCTAAAGGACTAGAAATCCTAAGTACGTATAGAGGAAAAGTAACTAAAGGACTACTCTTTATTATTCTTTATAAAGAATAAGCTATATCTATAGTCTATATAGTACGCATTAGTTCCTTTTTATATAAATTAGTGTACTTATCTATCTATAGAAATCTAGATAGCTAATCTTAAATTAGTAAATAGGCCTTTGCACGTAGGCTTAATAGTAAATAGAGCTTATTCTAGGTCTAGAACTCCTTTATAAGCTTATATAATAGTTATATATAAAGGGACTTCCCCTTTAAAGTTTCTACTAAGAGCCTTTTAAGTAAGGGTAATCTTATTAATTATTAGGTCTAAAACTATATATAAGGTCTTATTTAGGTTTTCTTACCTATACTATATAAAGGTAGTTCTAGTTTAATCTATATAGTAATAATTATAATTAATATTTATATTAAAATAGATATTATTCCTATTATATAATTGCGTCTAATTTAATCTAGGTTCTATATTATATATATAGAAGTAGCTTACATAGTCTTCTAGGATATCTAGAAATACTTTAGGATATAGAAATTTAGAGATATCTAGGTAGTAGTATATACTAAAGAAAAGGTAGGCTGTATTAGAGAGAATGTTATACAGCCTTCCTGTATAATTATTTTCCTTCTTCTATAGCTTTTAGAACTAAATTATCTTATTAATAAGGCCTTTCTTATTATTATACTCTTTAGTTAGCAGGGCTTATTAGTATAGGTCTGTTATTCTTCTGTATATTAGGGTCTAAAATACGTATAAATCCTTTAGATCCTATAGTTAGGTACTTTCCTATTATAGTTAGGGTAGGAAACTTTAGTACTTTAGTATATAGAATAATAGGATGTGTATAAATTTACCTATTAGCTCTATTCTTATAGGTAGAGCCTATATAGCTAGTCTAAAGGCTAATCTAGGTACTAGAGCTAGTTATTAGGCTAATATTACTTCTTTTAGTTCTACGTATAAAGGTGTTGTGCAGATAAGATTAATAGGTGCTTTAGTTAGTAGTTCTATTCTACTATATTTCCTATTAATAATTTTATATAACTTATTAGCTATAGTACTAGAGGTATTTAGTAAAGGCTATATCCCTTTAGAATTTAAGGTCTTCTATAGCTCTCTATAGATTATATAGTTAATAACCTTAAAATAGCTAGCCTACTATCCTTTAAAGTTATCCTTTAGTAATTCCTTAAGTAAATCTCTTTAGATAGTTAACGTATAGTACTTAGCTAAGACGTTTTCTGCATACCTACTAAGTTCTTTATTAGAGGTAGTCTTTATTAAGTAAATAGTGTTCTTCTAGTACTCTAGATTTATATACTATTTTAGTGTCTTAGAGGAAACTCTAATTAGTATAGAAATTTCTTTATATATATATCTTTAGCTTTACTACTACTACTATAGGTTTTTTATACTAGGAGAATTATTATATAATAAGAATAGTCCCTTAGAGGGTATTAGTATAGGTAGGGTATCCTCTATCTTATCTATATAGTTATTAGTGCTAGATTATAGTTTATATAGTAATTTATTTATTATATAGTTTATATACTATCTCCTTCTCTTTTATATAAACTATCTAGTTACTTCTTCTCTCTAGGTTAAAGCTAGAAAGGTTCTCTAGGGTTTGTGTAGAAATAAATTTAATCTCCTTCTCTTATCTATAGAATACCTAGCGCAGGAGAACTAATAGGTATAACCCTAAGGTAAGGTAGGTATAATATAAAGGACTAAACGCAGTTAGACTAATAGTATAACTCTATCTTCTACCCTTACTAATTTATAGTCTTTTAACTACTAATTAGTATTAAATAGGCTATCTTTAGGTAAGGAAGATAGGATTATATAATATTATATAAAGGTAAACGCGTAGAAAGATAAGGTTATATTTAGATTATCTATCTAGAAGTATTAGGTAAAGGAGGCTTAGTGCAGAGACTAAGTTCTCTGCATAGGCTAGGTTACGTAACTTAATTACGTAATCTTATTATATAATTTACTATATATAGTACGGATAATTACTAATAATTCTGCGTTATAAGTATTATAATTATACTATTCTTTTATTAACTTCCTTAAGAAAAAGTTAATTAGCCTCTACTAAGCCTTTTTAGCTAGTTCTAGCACTAATTAGGAGAATATACCTAAGATTACTCTGCTAGAAGTATCTACTTCTATCTTTATTTTATAGTCTCTCTTAAAATAAGTAAGAATTAGTATATTTAGGAAAGAATCCTTTAGTACTTAAAAGGACTTCCTTCCCTCTAGTCTAATATTTAATTCTATACTCTTCTCTCTCCTTTAGGTAGGGCTACCTTTAGTAGCACTTAGCCCTTTTTAGGTTAATCTAGTTAGAGGTAGTATAATTTATAAAAATCTATTAATAAATTGCCTATAATAGTTTATAAATTTAATAAACACTCTAATATCTTATATAGTCCTTAGTTCTAGCTAATCTATAATTATTTTAACTTAGTTAGAGTTAATCTTAATTTCTTTTAGTACTATAATATAACCTAGGTACTTTATTTCCTTAGTATACTACTTATACTTTTTAAGGTTTAATTTAAGCTTTACTTTATATAATCTCTTAAGGACTTCTTTTACGTGTGCTATATACTCCTCTTTAGTCTTACTAAAGATTAGGATATTATCTAGATAAATAATATATATAATATTTATTAACCTAGCTAATACTTAGTTAATATAGGCCCTAGAATTAAGCTAGTGTATTAGTTAAGCTAAAAGGTATTACTAAATACTTAAAGTAGCTATATTTTATTCTAAATATAGTCTTTTACTTATCTCCTACCTTTACTCTTATATAATAGTAGGTATCTTTAAGGTTAAATTTTATAAAAAACTTTATACTTACTAAGCGTTTAAGAGACTCTATAATAAAAGGTAATAGGTATTAATTTTTAATTATAATCTTATTAAGACCCTAATAATTAATATAAAGCCTTAAGCTACTATCTTTCTTCTTTATAAAAAGAATAGGTACCCCTGCTAAAGACCTTAATCTCCTAATAAACCCTTTATAGAGATATTTATAAATATAGGTCCTTAGAACGCCTAGCTTATATACTAACAGGTTATATAGTAGTTAATAAGGCAGGGATTTACCTTCTTTAAATTTAATCTCTAAATCTTAGGGTCTATAGGCTAGAAGTCTATTTAATTCCTTTACTAACCCTAGGTTTTTATACTTTTTATATTCTAGATAATAAGTAGTAGTATTTAACCTATAATAGGGTAGAATATTAACTAAACTAACTATATAGGTATATATATTATTCCTATAAGTTCTTATAGTTTTATTAAACTCTTTAGCTATTTTAAGGCTAACCTTAGAGTATAATATCTTTTTTTTATCCTTTATTCCTCTAAAAAGTATACGCTAGCTAATATAGCTTAGCTTTAGATTATGCGCATTAATCTAGAGCAGCCCTAGATATATTAGATACTATTTAAGGTCTACTATAATAAAAGAGATAGTATATACTTATTTCTTCCCTTTACTATTAGTTATAGTAACGTCTATAGCTATTATTCTATATACTATTATACTTATACTATTAGCAGTCTTTACTATTAACTTAGATAAAGGTGTAATTAGGAGATTATATTCTTTTATAAATTAAGTAGATATAAGATTTAATTATAATACTTTATTTATTAATACTTCTAAGCCCTTACATTAGAAATTTTTTCAAAGGTGCCTATGCCGCTATTAGCGCTAATGACACCTATTATCGCGCATTGTCGCCCTTAGGCTACGTTGTCGCGTTAGGCACCTGGGTCCTAGGTAGTTTTAAAATCAGCGTGCTAATGCCGCTATTAGCGCTAATAGCACGAAATGCTACTAAATGCTACCTTAAATAACTTTGTATTAGCTATTAATTATCTAGATATTATGACAGATTTATAACGAGGTAATTTAGAGCTTTTAGAATTTAAAAGAATCTAGCAGGTTATATAGTAGGGGGAAGTTTACTAAATAGGTTTAGCGTAAGATTTAATTAAGGTTAATTACTACTATATAATATAGTAGCAAGTTCAGACATAGAGTATATCTCTAAGGTAGACTTAATAGCTCTACACGCCTAGCATAATTTACGCGGTATAACGCGTAAGTGTCCTAAGTAAAAAAAGTAGGTTTAGCTACTTTAAAATAATAATATTTAATAAACGTTATTACTTTAGCATGCTAGAGCTCTAGTAAATAAGGGTCTTAGCGTATAAAATTACTATAAAATACTAAAGACTAGGAATATTAATATCTAATTAAAAAAGTCTTATTTTTATTAAGCCCTTAGCTTATTTTAGACGTAATTGTTGAATGGGCTATCTCTGCACGTAGCAAGTAGATAGGATCTTGTGATATATCACAGTAAAAGCAAAACAGTGTAAAGATTTAAGTATATTCAGATTCGTGTATAATGTATGTACAGAGGCAAGGTAAGGGGTAACTTCTAGTGCTAAGGCTAACTTAGCACTAGGCGGTTACGTGATTGGGTTACGTA
Source organism: Pleomassaria siparia CBS 279.74 (assembly GCA_010093715.1). NCBI lineage: Eukaryota > Fungi > Ascomycota > Dothideomycetes > Pleosporales > Pleomassariaceae > Pleomassaria > Pleomassaria siparia. Next base: position 468,482 of record MU005780.1, read on the forward strand.
ATTAGGTCACGTGATTAAGTCACATAATTATGCCCGTACGGAGTATAGACACTAGCAACTTTTTCTTTTTCTATAAAGTCCCCTTTACCTATACACCTCTTTTTCTAATACGTACAATCCCTGTACGCCTATCTAATTAAACATTTAACTTATAGAAGTAATAACAGAAGTAATCCCTAATAGGATAGTTATACACTAGTATGCTGGGTTGTACGGAGGTTATAAGGCTCTAAAACTCCCAGATCTATAGTATCTATTATTCTAGGTTAGATTCCTAGGTAAATAAGAGTATCTGCAGCTTAGCAATCGCACTATTAGCCAGAATTATAGGGCAAGAAGTAATTAAGTAAGAGAGAAAGGCACAAACCTCCTCCGTATAGTAGCAAATATTATTGTACGGAGTTATTTTCTCTTTGTTGCCCCTCTTTTCCTCCCTTAGTTACTGGGTTGCTGGGATTGCTGCCTGCAGGTGATAGAGATCTATTACAGGTGAATTAGAGTTGTCTAATAGGCCTGCTGCCTATATAAGGAGATATTTTTCTCTCCTCTTCCTCCTTCTCTCCTCTACTAATAACACTCTACCTCTATAACTCCTCTAGGTTCGTGCCCCTTTAATAGCGTGTGTGTCTCTGTGCGGAGTTTGCCGTACAGAGTTCCTTTCTGTAGAGACTGACTTTTAATAGACTTCCTAACAAACTTAACTTCTAACTTTCCGTACAACTTCTACTTTAACTTCTTCTTTCTGTATAATCTCTATATCTTTGTACGATTATTACTATAGCTCTCTAACAATCTAATACTCCTAAAGGACAGGTTACTATCTTTAGTAGCCTTTAAGTTGTTAACATCCCTAGTAGTCGCATCTAGGTAACTATCCTAACAGGTCAGCCTGCTAACCGCGCGTTTATGCAGGGGCTCTTAATTAATGTAAGTCTTCCCTTCTATACGGAGTTAGATTAGGCTTATACGGAGTTAACTTGTTGCAGGATAAAGAGCGTACGGTAGCTAACATGCCCTCTTAAGATATTATTATAGACTTGCCTAGTAATACTAACCTCCGCCTTCTTATAGCTTATATTATACAACGTAAGGGGTACTTCTGCGCAGTGCTTATATAATCCTAGGGTGCTTTGCACGCAACTGCCTGCAGCTAGCGTTGTAGTAGGAATACAGGGGCTAGACCCTTTAATAGTTGCAGGGTAGTTACTACCTACCAAGCTAGTGCCTATAGAAGCTGTGTCTAGCAGTCTAGGGGTTAGTCTTGCTAGCACTACTGTTAAGTGTGTACGGAGGGCCTTTGGCCTTGTACGGAGTAAGAGATAGTTTCCTTTAGACAGTAGTGTGAAGACCTAAGACAGGGGTAGAGTCTTAGGCATTAAGTGTGGTAGATTAAAGATCTTTTCTGTCTAAATTGCTTAAAATAATTGTAATAAGTAATTAAAACAGTAAAATTTAATAAAAACATGAAAATTAATAAAAACATAAACCTTGCCTAAAAAATAGAAAAATAAGTGTAATGTGTACAGGTTATAGTAACAGGATTTGTACAAAAGGATTACCCTTCTGTATAAGTAGAGCCTTCTCTTTGTACAAAGGCCTCTACTTAAATGTTCAGGGTGTTTAATAAGATTAGTTGTTTAAGGGCAGGATTTGGCGCCTTTTTAGTAAAGGCATCAGCAGGGTTGTTCTTGCCATTAATCTACCTGATCTTACTAATCTCCCTATTCTCGTACAACTCCCTTAGAGACATAATATCTATTATAAGTCTCTTCTTATTAGTTGTGCCAAGCTTAATAAGGCAATTATACAATAATTTAGAGTCTATACAGATAACAAGCAGAATAGGGGGAAGTTAGAAGTTTTGTACGATTTACTAAAGTGTCGTACTCAGTGCAATTGCACTGTTAAAACCTCTAACTATTCCGTATAACTTACTTGCCAAGACGCTCCTAGTAACTCTCTTGCATTTAATTAAGTTCTAATAAATAATGTTGCTATAGATCTTAAAGCTATCGCTATCTCCCGTACGACGCTTGTTTGCTAAGATAATAAGGAAGCCAAGCTGTAAGCTTAAGTCCTTATTATTAGCAAATAAGCTATCTGTAAAGATAAAGAGCTTCGTACGATCCAGCTGGATTGGTATGAATGTAATTCCTCTTGTCTAGTAATCCATTTGCTAGGCAATGCGAGTATTAAGTGCCTTAATATTATTAGGAGATAGGGCAGTTGTCTGTGCAGCAACTAATAGATTAAATACTGCCTTAGGTTAACAGACTAAGGCAATGTACGCGCCTCGTGCGCGCTGCTCTACATACTTCTAAGCAGCATCTTCTACTGTAGGGTCTACTGTACGGAGATGTTTGGCTTGTCCCTTTTATTGCAGGGATATTCTTCTATCTCTGTACGTGATTTTCCTACTATTAAACTCTAAAGGTTAGTCTCTAGACAGGATAGTCTTAGGTTTCGCACGGAGAGTTGCTCTGTGCAGTTCCTCCTCCTCTCTGTGCGAAAAATCTAGGGTTACAACACTAAGGGTGTTATTAGTTTGCAGGCTAGTAATGCTAAAGGGGCTTTCTCCTTCCTGTGTAATCAACAGGCAAGGGTTGTACGAAGAGACACGCATCCTTAGCTTGTCCTTATAATAGTTGTAGGAGAGCACTTAGAAGGTGCTATTGGCAATAAGAGCTTCTATCTCCGTATAGTCTGATTCTTCAAAGGGTGCTCTAGCAGTTGTAATAACTCTATCTCTTCTTAGCTTTAGGGCAAGCTAATAGTCCTCCTCTTCCTTTTAGGTAAGGAGGGCATTAGCAATAGATCCCTGTACGGCCTTCCTAGGCCTTCCTCTTCTCCTTAGAAGCGCTGGTTTAATGGCTTCCTCTTGTACGACCTTTCTAGGTCTTCCCCTCCTCCTTAGCAATACTAGGTTAACTAGTGCAGGGACAGGTTTATTAGGATTAGAATCTAATGTTAGGGCCTTAGTTTAAGGCTCGTGCGGGGT